>CM055084.1:2500-17428 GCA_029204045.2 Tillandsia leiboldiana
TAATTATCTGGTGCAGAAATTTGCTTGTAAGTTGGATTAATTAATTATATTGAGCGCCACAAGTTGGGTTAATTAATTACTCGAGCGCCATAAGTTGGGTTAATTAATTATCTTGAGCGCCACATGTGAATGATTCGGTTGTACCAAACTGATAAAGGTTGCCACCTAATTTGTTTCTTGAAGAGAAAAAAAACGAAGGAGATAACCAAAGTTCCAAAAAGAGTTTCAACAACTTTACGTGGCAGAAACTATATGCCAACCTACTGGGGCTTAGGTAGGAAACCAAAGGTTTAATCTTAATTAATTGTTCATTTATTTATAGGTAATTCACACGTTTGGTTCTCAAATTATAAGATTGGTGATACTTTAGTTCTCAAACTTTAATTTGTTATAATTTTTAGTTCAAATTTTCAGTATTATTATAATTAAGTTGTACAATCTAATTTAGTTGACTAAATTTTACCGTGTTATTGATGTAAAAATAATGTGACATTTTAATTATTAGCATATCATCAATCACAACGTTGTTATATCATCTTTACATTAGCGATTAGCAACATTTAGTCAACAAAATTAGGTTTTATAGCTTGTCGGTAATAATTCTGAAAGGTCAAATAAAAAATTACAACAAATTAAAGTTCGAGAACCAAACTGCAATATACCCTTTACTTATGAAAAATTCTTTACTTATTTGTTTAGATTATGGTTTGAAATCTATTTCTATATTTACACCTTAATTTATTGCTTCTTTTTATCTAAGAAGTGATGAATATATATATAATAACAAATCATTTGGTTTTGGTGTTTGCCTACTTATGACTTAGTCTTTTATTTGATTAACATGTACCATAAAGTAGAAGAAATTTGTGACTGTATCTTGGTGCTTAGTCTTAGAGAAAGAAATTTAGACAATAAAATAATATGACAAATGATTTGATACTTCCAAACATGTAGAATATAGATCACAATTAATTTTTAAATCGCATATTATTAGGCCAAATATATATAGAGGAAAGTGTATACCCTCTCTACCATACATAACTCTAAAGTCTAAGATATTACTCCAAATAAAAAACCACAATTAATTTTTGAACAGGTCATTACGAACTTAATTAGCAGAGTCAATACATATCATTGTAAAATTACTATTTGATAAAACGTGTTGATACACTAACACTACAATAGCAGATAAAATTACTATTTATTGCATTATGGCGTTTATCCATATTATATATTTGAGTATATTTTTGTATTGATGTATTGTGTGAAAACTTTTAAGAAGTTAGTCAATTTTTAGAATTCATAAGTTTTATGAAAAAGTTATATATTTTAGCTCTTAATAATGATGTCAATGTAACTGAACTTAAAATACTAACTTTTATGCATATACAGGTAATTCTATTGTCAAGAATACCTAAATTACTTGTCTAGGATATGGATAAGACATGGATTCTTAAGCCAAGGTAATTTTCTAATATTTCTAAAGTTATGACTATTAAGTTATGTTAGTATATATATACAATTAAGTAATATTTATTTGTACTATTCAATTATTGTATTTAGGTCAAGTGATGATTACCAACAAGGATTGAATCAATTCCTCAAATTTGCATTTGACAATGCATCTAAAGAAAGTATGATCCTTTGCCCATGTAGAAAATGCACTAATTGCTTTTGGAAAGAAGAGGAAGTTGTCTATGAACATCTCTTATGTGATGGATTTATGCAAGGTTATACAAGATGGATATTTCATGGAGAGGATACTATCCAAACAAAACCTAATGAGAATGTCAACATTCAGAATGAACAAATCAGTGATGAAATGAACGATTTTTTACACGATGCATTTTTTAATCCAGAGTTAGATTTAGATGTGGGAGATTTAGACATTGAAGAATTGACAGCGGAGCCAGACGAAGAGACTAAAAATTTTTATAAAATAGTGAAAGATGCTAATCAAGAAATATATCCAGGTTGTAAGAAGTTCTCAAAACTCTCATTTATTGTGAGACTATTACAAATAAAATGCTTAGGGGGATGGAGCAATAAAAGCTTTGAAATGCTCTTAAAATTGTAAAAAGAAGTATTACCAGCAGGTGAAACTTTGCCAAGTACCTTTTATGAGACTGACAAAATCATTAAAGATTTGGGTCTAGGCTACGAGAAAATTGATGCATGCCCAAATAATTGTATGCTATATCGGAAGGAATTTGCTAATGCATCTTTATGCCATGTCTGTGGTGTCTCAAGGTGGAAAACTGTTGAAAGTAAAGTAAAAATTAAAAAATCAAGAAAGAATCATGATCAAAAGGTTTCTGCAAATGTATTGAGGTACTTTCCACTAAAACCAAGACTACAAAGGTTATTTATGTAGAACCCCTGAACCCCATGCAGCTTTTCCCGTGAATCCACTGTGCAAAACTCCAGTTGATGGTGTGTTTGGCCCATAGTGCATCAAAGGGATGCCACAGATGGACCCTATGAGTCATTGTTAGCTGGGTTGGCCTTCGGCTGCTTTTGCCGAATTTTAAAAAAGGTTTTAGACCAAACAGAGGTTGGATTTGGATTCAGCGCGGAAAACCGCTTGAAAACGGCTATTTGCTTGTTAAATTCTGAGTCCGGATGCCCAAAAACGGACTCCCGAAACTTTTATTGGATTTCTGGTGCATGGGGGAGCCGTGGACCGGCGGGGGTGCCACGTGGCAGCTCCTAATTGGCCGGTTCACGCGGCCTGGTCCACGGGACATCAGGAGAGAGGTCGGGGTGCGCCGTGGGTGGCGTGGACCGGCGGCGATCCACACATCACGAGGAACATGCTCGTATTTTTCTTGGATTTTTCCTGAGTTTTTATTGGAGGTGAAAATCCCTTTTTCCCTGTATTCAGTGCTACAGTTTTTGGTACAGAATTCGTTTGAGTGGTTCACCTTGCCGAATTTGTATCTTGACCTACAGAACTCGGATTTGGACATGCAGATACCCGTTTCGAAGGTATCGACGCGAGGATCGCTGTTATATTTTTATTGGAATTTTCCGGGCATTTTCAGCAGGTGAAATAAGGGCATCTTTGGGACTGATTTTTGGGTGTGTTTGTATGGATAGTTTTGGAATTTATGTGTATTTGTGGACCTTGTGTTGTACCCAGGAGAGTTGCGGGACCCTTTGGAGTAGGAGATTTGGATTTCTTGGTATTTTCAGCTGTTTAGATTTGGACAGTCAGCTCTTCAGGTGGGTGGTTGTTGTATCCCTCTCTTTTGGTATGCTCACTAGGAATATCAGAATAACCCGAGGTTAGAAAATGTTGAACAAAGGTTGATAACCTTGCATGCAAATAGGGACCATATAATTGATAGCCTATCCATGTGATTGAGACAATGGTGTTAGAACTTGATTATTATGCCATAATCACTCCTGTTAAAGTATTTATTTATCTGGAATAGCATGATCAGTTGTATGCCAGTACTTAAGGATTATGCAAAAAGGGATTATCACATTGGGACATTAGTGTTGGAACTCGTTGCTATGTCATAACTATTCATGTGAAATAAATTGGTATATTGGGACATTATGATGTATCATATGTGAGCGCATTGGTGGGCGCTTTTACTTCTATTCTAGATGAGGATATTTGCATGCTTGAATGGACATATAGATGAGCTACTTTTTACTGTTACACTATCTTTGGGATTTGACTTAGGAGAAACCATGTTGTCATCTCTTCTCCTTTCATTGTGATACTTGGGGTATTGCTCGGGTTGAGCAGGGTTGTAGGATAGTGTAGCCAGGTTTGTTGAGTGAGTTCGTCATACTAGATTGGGGTTTTGGGTTATTGCGGCAACCACGGACATTGGGCGGTTGACCGGATGTTTACTTATGCATCAGATTGGGGATAGGATTCCTCTAGTGGATGGAGTTTCCCACTTATTGATTATCATCGCATTGATTGGGGGTTCGGGTTATTTTTAGTGGAGGGTTTTTCCCACTTTGATCATTGTCATGATCCAGTCCTGCTATACAGTGATACTCGATACAGAGATACTTGTGATATTGATGACAGTTCTCACCCACATCACTCCAATACAAGGGAGACCGACACTTGCGTCCATACAACGCCTCAAACGGAGCCATCTGAATGCTCACCTGATAGCTGTTGTTGTACGCAAACTCACCCAATGATAAGTGTCGGTACCACCCTCCTCCAAAATCCATAACGCACGCTCTCAACATATCCTCGAGGGTCTGTATGGTGCGCTCAGACTGTCCATCAGTCTGTGGGTGGAAAGCAGTGCTAAACCTGAGCTGGGTCCCCAAGGCTGACTGTAAACTCCCCCGAAAGTGTGATACAATTCTCGGGTCCCTACCTGATACAATCGAAGCAGGTACACCGTGTAGCCTCACTACCTCATCCAAATACAACTTCGCCAGACGCCCCAACGACCAAGTCATCTGAACAGGCAAGAAATGTGCAGACTTGGTGAGTCTATCCACGATAACCCAAATCGCATCTGCTCCGCTCTGCGCTCTCAACAGTCCAGTAACAAAATCCATAGTAATGTGGTCCCACTTTCACTCGGGAATTGGAAGACTCTGCAACTTGCCAGCCGGAACCCGGTGCTCTGCTTTCACTTGCTGGCAAGTTAAACAGTGAGCCACAAATCTCCCAATGTCCCGCTTCATTCCGGGCCACCAGAAATGAGCCTTGAGGTCCTTATACATCTTAGTACCACTAGGGTGAATGGTATAAGGTGTATAATGGCCTCCCTCAAAATCTGGTCTCTGATCTCAGGATCCGTAGGCACACATACTCGGTCCCTATACCGCAGTACTCCCGAGCTATCCACAGAAAAATCTCCTATCTGGTCTGCCTGAATCTGTGACCTAATACTCGCCAAGTGGGGGTCCTCACTCTGTGTGTCTCTAATCCTGTCCAACAGAGTGGGCTGCAAGACCAAAGACATAAGTCTAGCAGAGACCCCAGGGGATACCACCTCGATCTGTAGCCGCCTCATCTGCTCGACCAACGGTGCCTGCTGCGAGATCATCAGACTCAGACTCGTCCTCCTACTCAAAGCATCTGCCACAACATTGGCCTTGCCGGGATGATAAAGGATACTCAAGTCATAATCCTATAATAACTCCAACCACCGGCGTTGCCTCAAATTCAGCTCCCTCTGAGTGAACAGATACTTCAAGCTTTTATGATCAGTGTAAATCTCGCAGTGCTCTCTATACAAATAATGCCGCCACAGCTTCAGAGCAAACACAACCGCTACTAACTCAAGATCATAAGTAGGGTAATTTTTCTCATAGTCCTTCAATTGCCGTGAAACATAAGCAATTACCCTACTAAGCTGCATCAATCACTGTTTCAGCTCCTTCCAAAACAGCTCTGACAAGTCTCACTCCACATAAACTTAACCCCTTTCCAGGTCAGACGGGTGAGGGGAGGTGGAAAGCTTCGCAAAGCCTTCCACAAATCGACGATAAACGCCGTCCAAACCAAGAAAACTCTGCACCTCGGTGATAGTCGACGGCCTCGGCCAATCACGAATAACATCCACCTTGGCCGGATCAACCGCCACTCCCGTAGCTGAAACTACGTGCCCCAAAAAGGCGACCTCCCGGAGCCAAAATTCGCACTTCTAAGCTTGGCATACAGCTTCTTCTCTCGCAGAAGCTGTAGCACTATCCTCAAGTGCTCCTCATGTTCCACATCACTCTGGGAGTAAATCAGTATCATCCAAAAATACTGCATCAAACCGGTCCAAATACGGCTGAAATATCCTGTTCACCAAATCCTTAAATGCGGCAGGGGCATTAGTCAACCCAAATGGCATCACCGTAAACTCATAATGCCCATACCGAGATCGGAATGCCGTTTTGGAGATGTCCTCGGCCCTCACGGTCAGCTGGTGGTAACCCGACTGAAGATCAATCTTCGAAAATACCGCGGCTCCCTGTAGCTGATCAAACAAATCATCAATCCGCGGTAAAGGATACTTGTTCCGGATGGTCACTTTGTTTAATTCCCTATAATCCACACACAGACGAAGCGATCCATCCTTCTTCTTCACAAATAGAACAGGCGCTCCCCACGGTGACACGCTGGGTCTAACAAAATCCTTGTCCATCAAATCCTGCAGTTGCGCCTTCAGCTCTCTCAACTCGGCAGGCGCCATCCGATAGGGTGCCTTCGAGATTGGCGTGGTTCCCGGGACCACGTCAATCACAAACTCTACCTCCCTCTCTGGCGGCATAGTCGTCAACTCTGGGGGAAACACATTTGGGAACTCGGGGACAATAGGAATATCCTCAAGTCCTAGTGCCGCCGTAGGCACCTCCACAACAGTGGCCAGAAAGGCAGTGCAACCTCTGCTCATCATCCGCCTAGCTCTCGCCGAAGAAATAGTCGCTGCAAACAGCGTGCTCTGGCAACCTCTGAAGATGAACTCCTCCTGTCCTGGCTCGCGGAGAGTCACCGTCCTCTCTCTGCAGTCGATAGTGGCGGAATACCGTGACAGCCAATCCATCCCTAACACCAAGTCAAAATCCTGGAGCTGCTGCAAGACAAGCAAGTCTGCAGGCAATATCCATGGTCCCAACTGCACCGGGCAAGCCACACAATACTCCTCGACATGCAAAACGTGATCAGGAATCCGAACCTCTAATGCATGTGACAAGGACTCTATCTCTAAACCATGAAGGGATGCAAATGCTCGACTAATAAAAGAATGAGATGCTCTAGACTGCCCACAAATATAGCAGCGTCCTCACCGCTGATCACAAGTATTGGCAAGGTGTTGACCTCCACAGAAAATGCATATATCAGAAAACTGGGACTGCCTCGACAGCTGCTACTGCTGTCGCCTCTGCTGTCGTGACCACGATCTTTGCTGGGATGCGAGAGGGGCCAACGTCGAAGAAGGTGCTACAAAGGTCGGAAGGGGGCATGTAGCTCGGGTTTGACCAGGCTGTCCACATCTAAAACAACGACCCTGTCTCTGATCGTAGGTGTGCGGAAAGTGAGGTCCTCCACAGAAAATACATCCGCCGCAAAGCCGTGGTCGTCTCCGAGAACTAGACTGTCCATCAATATCCGGGGCTGAGCGTTTTCTCTCAAAACACTGCTCTGAAGTCCTGGCCCTCAATCCGACTGCCGAATCACCGCCCTGCACCAACAGCTGCTCCAAGAGCTAGTCCTGATGAAAGCTCCTCGCCACCAAATGGGTCACTAATGCCCGCAGTTCCCCCAGCTCGGCGGATACCGCCTGTCCAGGCTCCACAGGGGGAGTGGGGGTACCATCGGCGGAAAAACGACGCCGGGGCGACATCCCGCCACAAGAAACCACAAATCAGAAACACATCCCCACACGACCCAATCTAGCGAAAGTCAAAGACATCCCCCTATTTCTGTAACTTTATGTTGTCTGCAGCCAACATAACTGTCCAACAGAAATAAGATATGTCGATCCCTCTTCCCTCACTGGAAGAGTCAAATAATAAATAACTGACTTTCGCAAAATATCACGCCACTCACGTCCTACCATCCTAGGGTTTGCCCAAAAGCCTAGGGTTTCCTAAGTCCCAACTGACCTATCCCTAAGCTCTGATACCACCTAATCTGTCACGCCCCGGGTGTAAACCAGAACCCGGGCCCGTCTACAGATCCGCCGTGCACACGGTATTTCCCGCGTACACGAAGCGTCGGTAACCTGCTCAGATATAAGAAATAATAAATAAGGGAGCATAAGAATCAGAGCTGAACTAAAACTACTGTATCTCAGACAAAAGCTGGAAGTAAATAATGTACAACAGTAAAATAAATACAAATACTCTCCCAGCTCACCACAAAAATACAACCAGCTGGCTAAAGCCAGGCCCAAAAGAGAGTACAATAAAATCTGTCTGAGAAGAAAGGGGTACAAAAAAAATCCAGCTAGCTACTATCGGGCGGACTCTCTATCTAGTCCGCCATCCTCATACCTCGATCAGTTGTTGACGGCCCAGCAACTCCCGCAGAAGACTCTGCAAAACAAAGGGAGAAACAAAGAAGAAGACTATGGGGGTGAGAACTACTATAGAAACAGTAGCCTCCCCTAGTGGGTTAAGCCTCAACTCTGACATGCCCACTAGGTCTACCAGAGCAAAAGAAAAGGAGTAAGGTGGTAAGCTAATAAACATGACTGCGAATAACATGAAGCTACCACTACAATGCCTCTAAATGCAGAGTCTGAAATAAGAAACTACACGAATGCATCAGTGTAAGTATCTGACCGAATAACCAAATCTAATCACCAGTAAAAACTGGCACTGCCTGCTCTGCTGTCGAACTCAAGATCTGAGTAGCGGAATCTGCACACACGGCTCGAATCCGCGGGATCGACCCACAAGCTCGCATCCCAAAATCTGAGTAGCGGAATCTGCACACACGGCTCGAATCCGCGGGATCGGCCCACAAGCTCGCATCCCAAAATTTGAGTAGCGGAATCTGCACACACGGCTCGAATCCGTGGGATCGGCCCACAAGCTCGCATCCCAAAATGAGTATCAGACCTGCGCACATGGCTCGGTCTAAGGCCTACCTCCGGAGTGGCACTCGAGGGGAGCGACCCACACGAGTAAAGTAACTCTGTCATCAGTATCACAAGTATCTCTATATCGAGTATCACTGTATAGCAGGACTGGATCATGACAATGATCAAAGTGGGAAAAACCCTCCACTAAAAATAACCCGAACCCCCAATCAATGCGATGATAATCAATAAGTGGGAAACTCCATCCACTAGAGGAATCCTATCCCCAATCTGATGCATAAATAAACATCCGGTCAACCGCCCAATGTCCGCGGTTGCCGCAATAACCCCCAATCTAGTATCACGAACTCACTCAACAAACCTGGCTACACTATCCTACAACCCTGCTCAACCCGAGCAATACCCCAAGTATCACAATGAAAGGAGAAGAGATGACAACATGGTTTCTCCTAAGTCAAATCCCAAATCTCCTACTCCAAAGGGTCCCGCAACTCTCCTGGGTACAACACAAGGTCCACAAATACACATAAATTCTAAAACTATCCATACAAACACACCCAAAAATCAGTCCCAAAGATGCCCTTATTTCACTTGCTGAAAATGCCCGAAAAATTCCAATAAAAATATCACAGCGATCCTCGCGTCGATACCTTCGAAACGGGTATCTGCACGTCCAAATCCGAGTTCTGTAGGTCAAGATACAAATTCGGCAAGGTGAACCACTCAAACGAATTCTGTACCAAAAACTGTAGCACTGAATACAGGGAAAAAGGGATTTTCACCTCCAATAAAAACTCAGGAAAAATCCAAGAAAAATACAAGCATGTTCCTCGTGATGTGTAGATGAAAAACTTGTATAAGCACGTTCCAATCCGATGCTCGTGCGCGAAGATAACGCCAAAGTACACCAGTGCTGTCCCAAAACCACACAGAAAATGGGGTCATAAAGGCACCTCGGGAACCGTGCCAAAAATGCGAAACGGGAGTCCACGATCAACAGGAAAGATGAAGCCCTACCTCTTAGGAGTAAGTCGGCGCAAGAATCGTCGAAAACGAAGGTCGGGGTGGCCTAGGGGAGTCCTCACACTGCACTGCGACGAAGGAGAACACCGGAAATGAAACGTCACACCGCGCCGTAAAATCCGCAACCTCGGGATGCGTGCCCCTAAAAATCTCAAAACTCTGCAGGTGAATCCACAACTCTAAGATGAGCAAATCACTAGAAGAGAGCTCGGGGAGATGAGGCTTGGAAATGGGAGAAAACGGCTCAAGAAACGAATTCGGGCTCTATTTATAGGCCCACTAAAACAATTCAGAAAATACCGAACGTGTCCCAAGTTCCGGGCGCGCACAGTGCGGCCCGGCCCAGCCCGCTCGGTTTCGGGCGCGCACAGTGCGGCCCGGCCCGCCCGGTTTCGGGCGCGCACAGTGCGGCCCGGCCCGGCCCACTCCGCACACGGGATCCGACCGGACCTTCGTAGCCATCCAACCCGCCTTGGGGCCTGCCACGCGTCCACCGAACAGGCGACAGCCGTGCAGGCCCCGCGGGAACGCGCCACGTGTCCGGCCCGGGGGTCAGCGGGGTGGGTGGCGCCTGCGAATCAGCGGGCGCCACGTGGCGCAACCAACTGCCCCCGCCTGCCCCCGCGGTACGGCACCTGCCCCCGACGCCTGCTCCCACGCGTTGCGTGGACCGCACGCCTGTGGACCCGCCAATAGGGAGCTGCCACGTGGCGCGCCCCGGTCCACGGCTCCCAGCGCGCTCCCGTGGACCGAGCGCACGTGGGCCGCCCAATCCGGCGCTGCCACGTGGATCGCCGCCTGCATGTTCCTCGTGATGTGTAGATGAAAAACATGTATAAGCACGTTCCAATCCGATGCTCGTGCGCGAAGATAACGTCAAAATACACCAGTGTTGTCCCAAAACCACACAGAAAATGGGGTCATAAAGGCACCTCGGGAACCGTGCCAAAAACTCGAAACGGGAGTCCGCGATCAACAGGAAAGATGAAGCCCTACCTCTTAGGAGTAAGTCGGCGCAAGAATCGTCGAAAACGAAGGTCGGGGTGGCCCAGGGGAGTCCTCACACTGCACTGCGACGAAGGAGAACACCGAAAATGAAACGTTGCACCGCGCCGTAAAATCCGCAACCTCGGGATGCGTGCCCCTAAAAATCTCAAAACTCTGTAGGTGAATCCACAACTCGAAGATGAGCAAATCACTAGAAGAGAGCTCAGGGAGATGAGGCTTGGAAATGGGAGAAAACGGCTCAAGAAACGAATTCGGGCTCTATTTATAGGCCCACTAAAACAATTCAGAAAATACCGAACATGTCCCAAGTTCCGGGCGCGCACAGTGCGGCCCGGCCCAGCCCGCTCGGTTTCGGGCGCGCACAGTGCGGCCCGGCCCGCCCGGTTTCGGGCGCGCACAGTGCAGCCCGGCCCGGCCCACTCCGCACACGGGATCCGACCGGACCTTCGCAGCCGTCCAACCCGCCTTGGGGCCTGCCACGCGTCCACCGAACAGGCGACAGCCGTGCAAGCCCCGCGGGAACGCGCCACATGTCCGGACCGGGGGTCAGCGGGGTGGGTGGCGCCCGCGAATCAGCGGGCGCCACGTGGCGCACCCAACTGCCCCCCCCTGCCTCCGCGGTACGGCACCTGCCCCCGACGCCTGCTCCCGCGCGTTGCGTGGACCGCACGCATGTGGACCCGCCAATAGGGAGCTGCCACATGGCGCGCCCCGGTCGACTGCTCCCCGCGCGTTCCCGTGGACCGAGCGCACGTGGGCCGCCCAATCAGGCGCTGCCACGTGGATCGTCGCCGGTCCACGCCACCCACGGTGCACCCCGACCTCTCTCCTGATGTCCCGTGGACCAGGTCGCGTGCACCGGCCAATCAGGAGCTGCCACGTGGCACCCCCGCCGGTCCACGACTCCCCCATGCACCAGAAATCCAATAAAAGTTCCGGGAGTCCGTTTTTGGGCATCCGGACTCAGAATTTAACAAGCAAATAGCCGTTTTCAAGCGTTTTTCCGCGCTGAATCAAAATCCAACCTCTGTTTGGCCTAAAACCTTTTCTAAAATTTGGCAGAAGTAGCCGAAGGCCAACCCAGCTAATAATGACTCATAGGGTCCATCTGTGGCATCCCTTTGATGCACTATGGGCCAAACACACCATCAACATGAGTTTTGCACAGTGGATTCACAGGAAAAGCTGCATGGGGTTCAGGGGTTCTACATCCTCCCCCACTAAAAAAAAGTTTCGTTCCCGAAATAAAGAAAAGTAAAGCAGACGTACCTCAACCAGAAGTCTCAAACAAAAAGAGGTAAGTGTCTCTTATCTCTGTCTCCAGCTCCCAAGTAGCCTCTCGCCCCTCGTGATTGCTCTACAAGATCTTCACATACGGAATGGCCCGGTTGCGCAATTCCCTCACCTCACGAGCAAGAATTCGCAACGGCCGCTCCTCGTACCCCAAGTCCTCGCTGATCTCCAAAGAAGTGAAGTCAATCACGTGCGACGGGTCAAAAACAATCTCCTCAGAGCTGAGACGTGGAAAACATCGTGAACTCCGGCCAGGCGTGGAGGTAGGGCAACTCTGTAAGCCACAGGGCCAACTCTGCCAAGTATTTGGAAGGGTCCAATAAAGCGGGGACTGAGCTTCCCACGCACTCCAAATCTCCGGACCCATGTCGAGGGCGAGACCTTCAAGAAGACATGATCACCAACCTGAAACTCTAGGTCTCACCGTCGAGTATCAGTGTCACGCCCCGGGTGTAAACCAGAACCCGGGCTCGTCCACAGATCCGCCGTGCACACGGAATTTCCCGTGTACACGAAGCGCTGGTAACCTGCTCAGATATGAAGATATAATAAAGGAGCATAAAACAGAGCTAAACAAAAACTAGTACATCTCAGAAGAATACTGGAAAGTAAAGTACAACATAACTCTCAAAAATATACATGTGTCTCTCCCAGCTCACCAAATAAAATACATCCAGCTGGCCGAAGCCAGACCCAAAATAAAAGGGAAAAACAACCGTCTGAGTGTACTGGGGATACATCAAAATCTACTGTATGCTGTATCAGGGAAGAAGCTACACTAGTCAACGATCCTCTTACCTCGCTCCTGGGAAGAGGGACCCGCAGCTCCTGCCGAGGACTCTGCAAAGCACAGGGGAAAAGAAAAGGGAGAAAGGGTGGGGGTGAGAACTACTATAAAGACAGTAGCCTCCCCTAGTGGGTAAACCTCAACTCGAACCTGCCCACTAGGACTACCAGAGGCGAAAAGAATAAAAGTGGTAAACTGAAAATAAAACTACTGATAAAAGCTACCACTAGTATGCCTCTACATGCCCAGCTAAAAGATAGCTACATATATCCATCAGAATAACAAGCCTGCCTGACCAAACCAATCTATACCCCAGTAAACACTGGTACTGCCTGCGATGCCTGCCAAATCGGGTATGCCAGCCTACGCATAACACCGATAGGGGATAGGAGTCTCAAGGACTCAAGTCTGCATAACGCGCACTCCGGAGTGGCACTCGAGGGGAGCGACCCACACGAGTAAAATGCCTGAGTAAAAAGTCCGCAGGACTGGATCATGACACTGATCTAAATGGAAATAACCATCCACTAAAAGAAGCCCAAATCCTCGCCCCGATCTGATGCAATAACAACTGTCCGGTCAACCGCCCAAAATCCGCGGTTGCCGCAATACCCTGCCATCACAGCCTGTCCGTCCCGAATCCCAAGTATCTGACTACACTATCCCAGCCCCTGCTCTGACCTGAGCATGATATCCCCTATGTCTAGATACTGGAGAAAATAAGAATCATGGTTTCTCCTAAGTCAATTCCAGCATGATAGTGTAGCACAAAAAGGTGGCCTAACTAGGTGACCATTCAAGCATGCAAGAGTCCTTTACTTATCAAAATAATTTTAGTGTTCCAATTCTACAAGAATTACAGTATGCCTTTGTTTGAAATATCTGAGGTACTAACATGCTATAAGCTAATTTATACACGTGCATAGGTTTCTCAATTAAACACAAAGCAAGATATGGTTTAAGCCGATAATTATCAACAGATTTAAGCAATTGTTCCCAGGGATTTTAATCAACTTAACATTTGCAAGAATTTACCATTTATTAGTATCTAGCCCTCTAAAGATACAAGTATCAGTTACAAGCCCTTTTCTTTTCATGAAGCATGCTATGTTCATTCAACTAGTATAATAGCAACATTACACCGGATTAACTCCAATATGCCTAGTGGGGTATCCCAAGTAAGAGGTTAACAACGGTACCCACCTCGAGCGCTAAAATCCGTGTCCCAAATGCGAAAACCCGCGCTCGCAACAAAAAGTCCGCCGCAACACTGTACCAATCTCCAATAAGGACATACATCACTTTAGTTCTACAATCATCACAAAATCTGTCCCCAAATAATGCGGTCTAAAGTTTACAGATTTTCACCTGCGAAGGGTGCTCAGAAAATTCCACAAAAAAATACAGTCGCGTTCCCTGCGTCGAACCCGTCGAAACAAGTGCCTGCACGCTCGAAACCGAGCTACCATTGCTGAGATACAAATTCGGCAAGGGGAACACCCCAAACAAAACTGTGCAGGAATTCTGTACCAAAAGATTACAGAGAAAGGAAATTTCCACCTTTGAAAAATATTCAGAAAAATCCGAGAAAATTCCAGGAGTTTCCTCGCGAGATGTAGATAGGAAATGCCTTTTGAATCGCCGTGATCCGTCGCCTGAGCGCGAAGTTATAGCCAAATCAAGTAGGTGCTGTCCAAAACTCCGCGAGGAAAAATGGGTCACAAAGAAGCTCGGGAAAAATCAAAATCCACATGAAAACCAGAGGCAACTCAAAATACCAAAAATGAAGCCCTACCTGTGAAGAGTCCAACGACGTAAGAATCACTCGAAACAGAGGTCGGGGTGAGCCGGGGGAGCCTAAACACTGCGAAGGGACGAAACGGGTCGTCGGTGAACGAGCGTCGCGCCGCGCCGGAAAATGGCCAACCTCGAAAAACGCGCTCCTAAAAATCCCAGGGATTTTCAGCAAGGAAGGCCTCTGGTAGATGAATATTTTTCCTTAAGGTGGCTCTGTGAAAAACTCTACAGAAAAGAGTCAAAAGGCCCTCTCAAAAATCAATTTATAGCCAAAAAGCCAAATTCCCCTCTTATCGGATTCGGGCGCCACAGTCAGGCGCCCGAATCCGGAATTCGGGTCGGACGGAGGCCCGTCCGACCGCCCGGTCCATCCCGTGCGGCACGGTGTCCCCCCCCCCCCCCCCCCCTTCCCCCTCACAGCAACAGCGTGGGCGGGGCGACCTCAGCGCCGTGCCGCGTGGCTATGGGCGCTGGAGGCGGTGCATGCGC
>CM055084.1:17528-100069 GCA_029204045.2 Tillandsia leiboldiana
GCCTTTTTACTTGCTGACAAGTTAAACAGTGTGCCACAAATCTCCCAATGTCTCTTTTCATCCCATTCCACCAAAACTGTGCCTTGAGGTCCCTATACATCTTAGTCCCACCAGGATGGATGGTATAAGGTGTATAGTGGGCCTCCCTCAAAATCTGCTCTCGAATCTCTGTATCCATAGGCACATAAGCTCGGTCCCTGTACCGCAGTACTCCCGAAGCATCAACTGAAAAATCCCCTGTCGAGTCCGTCTGAATCTGCTCTCGAATCCTCATCAAGTGGGGGTCCTCACTCTATCTCTCCCGAATCCTGTCCAACAGAGTGGGCTGCACGACTAGAGACATAAGTCGCGCAGAGACCCCAGGGGATACAACCTCGAGCTCTAACCGCCTCATCTGCTCAAGTAGTGGCGCCTGATCGGTGATCATCAAAGATAAGCTCTGCACTGCTCTCCTGCTCAAGGCATCAGCAACCACGTTGGCCTTGCCAGGATGGTATAATATGTCTACATCGTAGTCCTTTAATAATTCCAACCATCTGCGTTGCCTCAAGTTGAGCTCCTTCTGCGTGAATAGGTATTTCAAGCTCTTGTGGTCGGTGTAAATCTCGCAGTGCTCTCCATACAGGTAGTGGCGCCATAACTTTAGTGTGAAAATCACTGCAGCCAGCTCTAGGTCATGGGTCGGGTAATTTTTCTCATAATCCTTCAGTTGCCGAGAGGCATAAGCGATTACCCTTCCCTCCTGCATCAGCACGCAACCGAGTCCACTGTGCGATGCATCACTATAAATCACGTATCCTTTCCCCATAACAGGGAGGGAAAGGATAGGAGCCGTCATCAATCTGTTCTTTAATTCCTCAAAGCTCCTCTGGCAATCCTCACTCCAAACAAACTTAATCCCTTTTCGCGTCAGACGAGTGAGGGGTGTGGAAAGTTTCGCAAAACCTTCCACAAACCGACGGTAATATCCGGCTAGGCCCATAAAACTGCGGACCTCTGATACCGTCGTCAGTCGGGGCCAATCCCGGACTGCCTCTATCTTCGCCGGGTCTACTGCCACTCCAGCGACTGAAATCACGTGGCCCAAAAAGACAACCTCCCAAAGCCAGAAATCACACTTAGATAACTTGGCATACAACTTCCTTTCTCTAAGAAGTTGCAGCACAATCCTCAAGTGCTCCTCGTGCTCCACATCGCTCCGGGAATAAACTAGGATGTCATCGATAAAAACAACGACGAACCGATCCAGGTATGGTCGAAAAATCCTGTTCATTAAATCCATAAAAGCAGCAGGGGCATTTGTCAATCCAAAAGGCATGACAGTGAACTCATAATGCCCGTACCGCGTCCTGAATGCCGTCTTTGGGATGTCCTCGGCCTTCACCTTCAATTGGTGGTAACCAGACTGTAAGTCAATCTTGGAGAAGACACAAGACCCTTGCAGCTGATCAAATAGGTCATCAATGCGCGGCAAAGGGTACTTGTTCTTGATGGTCACTTTATTCAGCTCGCGGTAATCAACACAAAGTCGAAGTGAACCATCCTTCTTCTTCACAAATAGCACCGGCGCTCCCCAAGGCGATACACTTGGCCTCACAAAGCCTTTATCCATTAAATCCTGAAGTTGCGCCTTTAACTCTCGCAACTCGGCCGGGGCCATTCGGTAAGGAGCCTTAGAGATTGGCGCAGTTCCTGGGACTACGTCAATCAAAAACTCAACCTCCCTATCCGGCGGCATATGAATCAGCTCTGGAGGGAACACATCCGGGAACTCGTGGACAATAGGAATATCCGTGAGTCCCGGTGCCACCGTAGGCTCCTTAACCACAGTCGCCAAAAAGGCCACGCATCCACTGCGCATCATCTGCCTCGCACGAGAAGTCGAAACCACTGAGGCAAAGAAAGCACTCTGGCACCCCCCGTAAACGAACACCTCCTGGCCTGGCTCGCTAAAAGTAACAGTCCTCGCGGCGCAGTCAATCGTCGCGAAATAGCGGGCCAGCCAATCCACCCCCAGTACAATGTCAAAATCTCGCAGCTGACTAAGGACCATCAGGTCCGCTGGCAAAACCCAAGACTCAAGCTGTACAGGGCAAGACCAACAACACTCCTCTACATGCAATGTATGCTCAGGAATCCGTACCTCTAATGCATGTGGCAACCGACCTAACTCTAATCCATGGGATGATGCAAATGATCTACTGATAAAAGAATGTGATGCACCGGTATCAAATAAAGTGCGAGCTCTAGTACTAAAAAGTAAAGTGATACCTGCCACCACGTGGTCGGCTGCTGCGGAGTCCTCTACCTGGGCGGCGTAAACACGCCCACTCTGTGCCGGGGGTCTGTAGTCTGCAGGATGGGAGGAAGGAGCCCTGCTCGCTGGAGCATAAGGCCGCTGCTGGGGCGCCGAAGGGACTGATGCTGAGGAAGGAGCCGGCGATGCCGAGAAAGGGCAAGTAGCACGAATGTGGCCAGACTGTCCACACCGATAACAGCGGCCATACCTCTGATCACAAGTATCCGACGGGTGCTGTCCCCTGCAAAAGATGCACCTGACCGCAGACTGGGGCTGCCTCGACTGCTGCTGCTGCTGCCTCTGCCGCTGTGACCCCTGCTGTCGGGACTGCGACCTTTGCTGCTGCGAATGCTGCTGCTGTCGCTGGGGCTGCTGCTGCTGATGCTGCGGGGGCCTCTGGGATCCCCCAGGCCCTCGCCGCTCCGAGCGCCCACGGCCCGTAAACTGAGGCGGTGGCGGTCGGGGCGGCCTCCAGGAACTGGCCTGTCCCCCATCGTCTGGCGCTGGTCGCTTCCTCTCAGAACTCTGAGCGACCAAGCCTCCACGTCTAGCGACAACGTGGTCTCCCCTCTCGACCCACTGTGCATGATCCACTGCCTCTGATAAGGTCTGAAGCCTCTGGGCGTGCACCAAGGTATAAATCTCTGGGCGAAGGCCCGTCTCAAAAAGCTCTACCCGGTGCGGCCCATCCCTGGCAACATAGGGCACGCAGTTAAGCAACTGCGTGAACTCCTGAAAATAGTCCCAAACTGCCCGATCACCTTGCTGCAGATTCTTCAAATCATCTTCAAGCTTTTTCTTCACGCTCGTGGAGAAATAGGTGTCCATAATCATCCGCCGAAACTCTGACCAAGGCAGCTGTCGGGTAATCTGAAACTCCAAAGGCTCAACCCGACGCCACCAGGCATCTGCATCCCCCTCTAGACAGTGTACTGCCATATGCACTCTGTATCTATGGTCAATGAAGAAGTCCCGAAATAACTTCTCCATTGCTGCCAGCCACGATCCTATCTCCCACGGGTGTGTGCTCCACCCTGAGAACCTAGGCGGTCCTCGCTTACAAAACTGTGAGAGCTTGTCAGCAAACTCCCGCTCCTCCGCCGGGGTCAACGGCCTGAACATCCCCTGGGCCCCACTGCTCGACGACGGTGCCGTAGGGACTGGTGGAATAGCCGGTGGTACAACAGGTGGTACAGGGGCCTCTACAGTAGTAGGGGGAGGTGCCCCAACCTGGGCAAGCAACTGGTCAAACCTCTGCTCCTAACGGCGGTGGCTCTCCGCCAACTGGGCCACCATGGCCCTGAGCTCACTAATCTCCGAAGGCCCGGACTGCTCCGGCTCCTCCGGGGGTGTAGGAATACCCCGAGTAGGGATCTGCCGCCTAGGAGGCATCCTGCCACACAAGAAACCACGGGTCAGTAAACAAAAGCACTCTCGACCCAATCCAGCGAAAGTCATGGACATCCCCCTATTTGTGTAACCTTATGTTGTCTGCAACCAACATAATAGTCTACCAGAAATAGGATATGCCAATACCTCTCCACTCACAGGAAGAGTTAATAATAAATTGCCGACTTTCGCAAAATATCGCGTCACTCGCGCCCTGCCATCCTAGGGTTTGCCAAAAGCCTAGGGTTTCCTAAGTCCCAACTGACCTATCCCTAAGCTCTGATACCATCTTAATCTGTCACGCCCCGGGTGTAAACCAGAACCCGGGCTCGTCCACAGATCCGCCGTGCACACGGAATTTTCTGTGTACACGAAGCGCTGGTAACCTGCTCAGATATGAAGATATAATAAAGGAGTATAAAACAGATCTAAACAAAAACTAGTACATCTCAGAAGAATACTGGAAAGTAAAGTACAACATAACTCTAAAAAATATACATGTGTCTCTCCCAGCTCACCAAATAAAATACATCCAGCTGGCCGAAGCCAGACCCAAAATAAAAGGGAAAAACAACCGTCTGAGTGTACTGGGGATACATCAAAATCTACTGTATGCTGTATCAGGGAAGAAGCTACACTAGTCAACGATCCTCTTACCTCGCTCCTGGGAAGAGGGACCCGCAGCTCCTGCCGAGGACTCTGCAAAGCATAGGGGAAAAGAAAAGGGAGAAAGGGTGGGGGTGAGAACTACTATAAAGACAGTAGCCTCCCCTAGTGGGTAAACCTCAACTCGAACCTGCCCACTAGGACTACTAGAGGCGAAAAGAATAAAAGTGGTAAACTGAAAATAAAACTACTGATAAAAGCTACCACTAGTATGCCTCTACATGCCCAGCTAAAAGATAGCTACATATATCCATCAGAATAACAAGCCTGCCTGACCAAACCAATCTATACCCCAGTAAACACTGGTACTGCCTGCGATGCCTGCCAAATCGGGTATGCCAGCCTACGCATAACACCGATAGGGGATAGGAGTCTCAAGGACTCAAGTCTGCATAACTTGCACTCCGGAGTGGCACTCGAGGGGAGCGACCCACACGAGTAAAATGCCTGAGTAAAAAGTCCGCAGGACTGGATCATGACACTGATCTAAATGGAAATAACCATCCACTAAAAGAAGCCCAAATCCTCTCCCCGATCTGATGCAATAACAACTGTCCGGTCAACCGCCCAAAATCCGCGGTTGCCGCGATACCCTGCCATCACAGCCTGTCCGTCCCGAATCCCAAGTATCTGACTACACTATCCCAGCCCCTGCTCTGACCTGAGCATGATATCCCCTATGTCTAGATACTGGAGAAAATAAGAATCATGGTTTCTCCTAAGTCAATTCCAGCATGATAGTGTAGCAGAAAAAGGTGGCCTAACTAGGTGACCATTCAAGCATGCAAGAGTCCTTTACTTATCAAAATAATTTCAGTGTTCCAATTCTACAAGAATTACAGTATGCCTTTGTTTGAAATATCTGAGGTACTAACATGCCATAAGCTAATTTATACACGTGCATAGGTTTCTCAATTAAACACAAAGCAAGATATGGTTTAAGCCGATAATTATCAACAGATTTAAGCAATTGTTCCCAGTGATTTTAATCAACTTAACATTTGCAAGAATTTACCATTTATTAGTATCTAGCCCTCTAAAGATACAAGTATCAGTTACAAGCCCTTTTCTTTTCATGAAGCATGCTATGTTCATTCAACTAGTATAATAGCAACATTACACCGGATTAACTCCAATATGCCTAGTGGGGTATCCCAAGTAAGAGGTTAACAACGGTACCCACCTCGAGCGCTAAAATCCGTGTCCCAAATGCGAAAACCCGCGCTCGCAACAAAAAGTCCGCCGTAACACTGTACCAATCTCCAATAAGGACATACATCACTTTAGTTCTACAATCATCACAAAATCTGTCCCCAAATAATGCGGTCTAAAGTTTACAGATTTTCACCTGCGAAGGGTGCTCAGAAAATTCCACAAAAAAATACAGTCGCGTTCCCTGTGTCGAACCCGTCGAAACAAGTGCCTGCACGCTCGAAACCGAGCTACCATTGCTGAGATACAAATTCGGCAAGGGGAACACCCCAAACAAAACTGTGCAGGAATTCTGTACCAAAAGATTACAGAGAAAGGAAATTTTCACCTTTGAAAAATATTCAGAAAAATCTGAGAAAATTCCAGGAGTTTCCTCGCGAGATGTAGATGAGAAATTCCTTTTGAATCGCCTCGATCCGTTGCCTGAGCGCGAAGTTATAGCCAAATCAAGCAGGTGCTGTCCAAAACTCCGCGAGGAAAAATGGGTCACAAAGAAACTCGAAAAAACTCAAAATCCACATGAAAACCAGAGGCAACTCAAAATTCCAAAAATGAATCCCTACCTGTGAAGAGTCCAACGGCGCAAGAATCACTTGAAACGGAGGTCGGGGTGAGCCGGGGGAGCCTAAACACTGCGAAGGGACGAAACGGGTCGTCGGTGAACGAGCGTCGCGCCGCGCCGGAAAATGGCCAACCTCGAAAAACGCGCTCCTAAAAATCTTAGGGATTTTTAGTAAGGAAGGCCTCTGGTAGATGAATATTTTTCCTTAAGGTGGCTCTGTGAAAAACTCTACAGAAAAGAGTCAAAAGGCCCTCTCAAAACTCAATTTATAGCCAAAAAGCCAAATTCCCCTCTTATCGGATTCGGGCGCCACAGTCAGGCGCCCGAATCCGGAATTCGGGTCGGACGGAGGGCCCGTCCGACCGCCCGGATCCACCCGGTGCGGCCACGTGTCCCCCGCACAGCAAACAGCTGTGCGGGGCGACTCAGCGCCTGCCGCGTGGCCTATGGGCGCTGGAGGCGGTGCATGCGCCCGCCCTGTGTCCTGCCGACACGTGTCCCGCACTCGAGTGCGGGCCATGTGCAGCCGACCGGCCGCACTGGTGCCCTGCACTGGCCCGCGCCCCGAGGCACCGCCCTGCGCGCCCGTGGACTGCGCCTTCGTGAGCCCACGAATACCGCGCCGCCACGTGTCCTACGCCCGGTCCACCGTAGCCGAGGGCGCCCGCTGAACCGCGCCGCGTGCTCCCTCCAATCCGGAAGCGCCACGTGGCCACCCGCGCGGTCCATGCACCGCCGCGCCTCCTCCGTGGACCGAGCGACGTGAGCCGCCCAATAATGGGCCGCCACGTGGCACTGTCCGGTCCACGGAGCACCCCCATGCACCAGAATCCCCCCGAAACTTCCGGAAGCCCGCCCTTGGTCATCCGGACTCCAAATTCGACAAATAAACAGTCGTTTTCAAGCGTTTTTCCGCGCTGAATCCAAATCCGAACTCTGTTTGGCCCAATTCCTTCTCTAAAATTTAGGAAACACAGTCGAAGGCCAAAACAGCAGAAAATGTCACACAGGGTCCATCTGTGGCACCCCTTTGATGCACCATGGGCCAGACACACCAACACTAGGTGTTTTACACCATGGATTCAACGGAAAAGCTACATGGGGTAAAACCAGAACATTACAATCAGCGTAGCTCCCCTGACGACTCTGGGCTGTCTCGAGATGTCGGCGAATAACTCTAACCTTCTCCTCAGCTTCCAAGAGTAAATCCGGTCCCAAAGTCCTCTTCTCACACGATACAGAGATACTTGTGATACTGATGACAGAGTTACTTTACTCGTGTGGGTCGCTCCCCTCGAGTGCCACTCCGGAGGTAGGCCTTAGACCGAGCCATGTGCGCAGGTCTGATACTCATTTTGGGATGCGAGCTTGTGGGCCGATCCCACGGATTCGAGCCGTGTGTGCAGATTCCGCTACTTAGATTTTGGGATGCGAGCTTGTGGGCCGATCCCGCGGATTCGAGCCGTGTGTGCAGATTCCGCTACTCAGATTTTGGGATGCGAGCTTGTGGGCCGATCCCGCGGATTCGAGCCGTGTGTGCAGATTCCGCTACTCAGATCTTGAGTTCGACAGCAGAGCAGGCAGTGCCAGTTTTTACTGGTGATTAGATTTGGTTATTCGGTCAGATACTTACACTGATGCATTCGTATAGTTTCTTATTTCAGACTCTGCATTTAGAGGCATTGTAGTGGTAGCTTCATGTTATTCGCAGTCCTGTTTATTAGCTTACCACCTTACTCCTTTTCTTTTGCCTCTGGTAGACCTAGTGGGCATGTCAGAGTTGAGGCTTAACCCACTAGGGGAGGCTACTGTTTCTATAGTAGTTCTCACCCCCATAGTCTTCTTCTTTGTTTCTCCCTTTGTTTTGCAGAGTCTTCTGCGGGAGTTGCTGGGCCGTCAGCAACTGATCGAGGTATGAGGATGGCGGACTAGATAGAGAGTCCACCCGATAGTAGCTAGCTGGACTTTTGTTGTACCCCTTTCTTCCCAGACAGATTTTATTGTACTCTCTTTTGGGCCTGGCTTTAGCCAGCTGGTTGTATTTTTGTGGTGAGCTGGGAGAGTATTTGTATTTATTTTACTGTTGTACTTTATTTACTTCCAGCTTTTGTCTGAGATACAGTAGTTTTAGTTCAGCTCTGATTCTTAGGCTCCCTTATTTATTATTTCTTATATCTGAGCAGGTTACCGACGCTTCGTGTACGCGGGAAATACCGTGTGCACGGCGGATCTGTAGACGGGCCCGGGTTCTGGTTTACACCCGGGGCGTGACAATTTATGTCTTCAAAAACTGCATCAGATATGAGATGACATAACGACGGGCGTACAAAAGATGGAGTACTTAGACATCCTGCTGACTCTCCTGCATGGAAGGATTTTGACTACAAGCATCAATTGTTTTCATCGGACCCGCGGAATGTTAGGCTAGGGCTAGCAAGTGATGGCTTTAATCCATTTAGCACAATGAGTATTGCTCATAGCACATGGCCTGTTGTTTTAATCCTTATAATTTGCCCCCTTGGATGTGCATGAAACAACCATACTTTATACTCTCATTACTTATTCCTGGTCCATCTGCCCCTGGGAATGATATTGATGTATACATGCAACCATTGATAGATGAATTAAAGGAGTTATGGGATGAAGGCATCAAAACATATGATGTATCTTGCAAACAAAAATTTCAAATGCGTGCCGCAATCTTGTGGACCATTAGTGATTTTCCAGGCTATGCTTGTCTTTCGGGATGGAGCACAAAAGGGTGACTTGCTTGTCCTTATTGTAATAGTGAAACTTCTCTGAATATTTAAAGCACGGAAGAAAATTCTGTTACATGGGACATCATAGATTCCTTGATAATGAACATAAATTTCGACGTGATGTCACATCTTTCAATGGTAAGCAGGAACATAGAGCTGCACCAACTCCACTTTCTGGTTGTGATGTTTTATAGCAAGTCAAAGATGTTAACATTATATTGGGAAAGCATAATTGTAATATAAGAAGTGGAAAACGTAAGCGAGCAGAAGATGTTCAACCTTCACATAATTGGAAGAAGCGGAGCATTTTTTTTGAATTGCCGTATTGGGAAACTCTTCTAGTACGTCATAACTTTGATGTTATGCATATTGAAAAGAATTGTACTGATAATGTAGTTTATACATTACTAAATTCAGAAGGAAAATCAAAAGATACTTTCAAGTCTCGTCTTGACCTTCAAGAAATGGGAATAAGACAAGATCTTCATCCAGTATCAAATGGAACCAAAACATATCTACCCCCGTCATGCTTCTCCATGAGTAGAAAGGAAAAGGAATTTTTTTGTAAATTATTAAAGGGAGTTAAATTTCCTGATGGTTATGCATCAAATATCTCAAATCGTGTACATATTAAGGAGCTAAAAATTTTGGGGCTCAAGAGTCATGATAGTCATGTGTTGATGCAGCATTTGCTCCCATTAGCTGTTAGAAGGATCTTGCCAGAAAATGTTAGCTTGGCTTTGATAGAGCTAAGTAGCTTTTTTAGGGAATTGTGCTGTAAATCTATTAAGGTGAAGGATATACAACAATTAGAAGATCGAATAGCATTGACAATATGCCATCTTGAGAGAATATTTTCTCCATCCTTTTTCGACATCATGGTCCATTTGCCAATTCACCTTGCTAGTGAGGCCAAACTTGCTGGTCCAGTGCAATACCGTTGGATGTATCCAATTGCGAGGTATATTATGATATTAAGATTTGACTTGTAATTTAATAAATTACTCATTTTTTGTTGTTATTTATTCTATTTTGGTTCTTATTTTTATTTATTTAGGTTTATTTTGAGATTGAAGTCATATGTACGAAATAGAAGACATCCAGAAGGTTCGATTGCGGAAGGTTATTTAATTGAGGAGAGCCTAACATTTTGCTCTCGCTATTTACATGGTGTTGAAACTCGGTTCAACCGTCCAGTGAGAAATGATGATCCTAATGCTAGCGACTTGACTAAGAAAACCTTATTTTCCCATATTGGTCGTGCACTAGATAATGGCGAAACTATAACTTTGGATTATACAACGTGGGTACAAGCTCATCGATATGTGCTATTTAATTTCGATTCTATAAGCTCTTATCTTGAGTAAGTTCTTAAACTTGAATATTAATTATAAGTCAAAATGTTGTAGTTTTTAAATTTAATAGTGTATTTAGTTAGGCTTATTTATTTACAGAAAACATATTCAAGAAATCAAGGTACATAATCATCGAGCGCGAAGGCGTGATGTCGAGCGTATTCATAATGATACTTTTCATGAATGGTTTAGATCACATATAAGTATACTTCACTTCGAACTTAATTTCTTAACTATTATATAGATAAAATTAAGACATTAATTGGCTAGTCTTTGTTTAATAGGTTCATAATTTGACAAGAGAAGAGAATGTGGAGTCACTAGAGGAAATTCGATGGTTGGCAGCAGGTCCACTAATGACAGTAAGAAGATATAAAAGATATATTGTTAATGGATTTAGATTTCATACGAAAGATGTTGAGGAGAGATGAAGAGCACAAAATAGTGGTGTTGTTGTCGTTGCAAGCACCTCAAGTTTTTCTAGTGCAAAGGATCAAAATCCTATCAAAGGAGATGTTGCTTACTATGGAGTCCTTAAAGAGATCATTGAACTATACTATAATGAAAAGGCAAAAATTGTGTTGTTTAAATGTGATTGGGTAGATGTGCGTTCTGAAGGCAGAGGAATTAAGAAGGAAAAATTTGGATTTACGCTCGTTAACTTCAATCGATTATTATATAATAATGAGAATATAGGAAACGAACCATTTGTACTAGCATCACAAGTTGAACAGGTGTTTTATGTACAAGACCTCTTAGAGGAAGATTGGCATGTTGTAGTTGGTACAAAACCTAGAGACTTGTTTGACATGTCTGCAAAAGAGGAAGAGTGTGGAGATGATATGGAGATGTACTACCCAAATGGTTTAGAGAGTAATTTAAATGGAGATAACACCACTAGTGATGATATTGACACTGGTAATTGGGCGAGGACAGATATTCCTGGAACAACTATTAATACACCATTAGATATTACTCGCCCAAAAGATGCTATATAAAGTGACGACTTAGAGCCTGATGGAGCTGGTGATTGATTTTCAGTTATAAGGTTGATTCAATCCTTTGACTTCAATCTCTTGTAAATTGAATTCAATTTGAATGATTCTTACTTTAATAAACAATTTTTGATTTAACAAAAAAGTATATATTGATTGCTTATTAATTTGCTTTATAATTGAATAATGTCTCATTATTCATATTTCATGATAATTAGAGTGCTTGTTTATACATTCATAACAATTAGGACTTTGTTTATTCTATTGAATTCTAAATTTCTCAACTTTTTTCTTTATTGTTTAGATAACAAATTACTCAATGATATTGAAAATTATGTGTAGGTGCTTATTTCTTAATGTTTTTAGTTTTTTAATACTTCTATTAAATAGTACATAAGTATTTTACTAATTCTAAAAGATGATATAATATATCTTTTTTTAACTGCTTTGCAGGAGGCTTAGCATTTGACTATGGCGCGTACACGATTTCAGCCAGGACGTTCTATACTTGGTCCTCGAATTGCAACAAAAAAGTTTTGTGATCCTAGTCAGAAAAATACCCCATCAAGTGATCACTCACTTAGGCAATCTGGAGGTGACCTTCAGGAGAATTATTTTGATTTGGGTATTGATAATGACAACCAGTTTATATCGGATGATGACCAACTTGAAGAAAATATGGGTATTCATTAATCCCTAAGATATGCATGTTCATCAATCTTTAGGAATTTAATTTAGAAAATCAATTGATCACTATTGAATATTTATTTCTTAGCTATCTCTTATGATTATTTGAAAACAGATTCTTCTAAAAAGTCCAGTAATCGGAGAGGTCCTACTCGCATGCATAAAATATGGGCTAGGCATGATGGTGATCTGTTGGCACTTACTTTTAATGAATTTGATCAGCCTATTGGTGATAAAGCTGCGCAATTCACAAACTTCTTAGGTACTGTTGCTAGAAGTGGAAAAGATGCACCATTGACATATAAGGATTGGAGGCACATGCCTTTGGATAATAAAAAGATAATGTGGAACATTATTAAGATATCAATTTATTAGTTGATTTATCTTTATATTTTTAATACATAAACGTCTATCAGTAAATAAATTTGTGAATTTTTTATAGTTAAAGTATAATCTTGGAGATGATAATTGGTTATGGGTTATGAAAGCTCTGGAAAAAAATGGAAGGACTTCAAATGTGATCTTAAGAAAAAACACTATGATGCTCACAATACTTATGAAGAACGTTTTGTTGATCGCGATTCTAGAGTCCTCCCGGAGCAATGGAGACAATTGATTGAATTTTGGGATACTGAAGAAGGACAGGTGCTTTAAATAATTTTTCATTCTTTATCAATTTCACTCTTCAATTTTTCTTTTAACAAAGTGAATGTCTAGTGTAGCTATATAGATGTTTCTTTTAACCAAGTTGATGTTGTATATAGACGTGTAGTTTAAGAAACAAAAGTAACCGCTCTAAGCAAATTACTACTCACACTGCTGGCTCAAGAAGTTTTGCTCGTATTCGTGAAGAAAAGGTAAATCACTTAATTCACTTATTCTCTTCTAAATTCATATATATGCTATAACACGAATTCAGTGAATTATAATCTTTTTTATTGTTAACAGCGAAAGGAAAATGGAGTAGTGCCAACTAGGGCCGAACTATTTAAGATTACTCATGTTCACAAAAATGGGGATCTGATGAATGAATATTGTGCTAATATAGGCTTTACATTTTTTAGGTTTTGTTAGGTTAAGATTTTTTTTTTTTAAATCCTTTGCTGCTATAATAAATTTGACATAGTGTTCCTCAACTATAGGCTTAGGCACCTCAATTTTACCTTGTAATTTTTTTAAAAAATTTAAGTAATTTAAGTACTTCTATTTAGTAAAGTTAAAAATTTTGTTTGATTTAATGGCTCTTTTACATATTAACCATTTGTTAGATCAGTTTTATTTGCTGAAAAGTGATTAAAGCGGTGAGATTTGATGGAATCATCGATCGATAAATTTGGTAAAGTCCCAAATTTTATTGATTGGAATCACTTTGATTCAAGAAAATCAAAAGTTAAGTTAAAGGGGTTGTTAGTCGAAAAGATAGGCATCTCTGCTCTTGTTAATATTGAGTGGCTTGTGAAGAAACTCATCATTATTAGGAAGAAGCAAACAAGGAATCAAAAAGCCCCACTACTACTAGATCCCTTGTCCTCTTTGTTTTCAAACATAACCTTATGTGTAGATTGCACACAATTGATCCCTTGTCCTCTTTTTTTAATCCTTTGCTACTGGCTGCTTGAGAAAAGAAGAAATTTTCTTCTCAAGTTTTCTCTTCATTTCTATCTTCTTTCCTTTTCTTTTTTTTTTTTTTGTCTCAAATTGGCGGCAGCAGCAGCTCCTGCAGCTGCTTATGCAGCAAATTCAGCTGCATAAGCAGCTGAATCCTGCTGCTGCTGCAGCTTGCAGCAGCAGCAGCCCCCTCAGCTGCCTTAGGCAGCTACCTTGCACTTGCAGCAGCAGCTTCTGGTGGCCCAGCCAGCAGCAGCAGCTCAAGCTGCCTTCATTCCTGCAGGTAGGTGGTTGGGGGATGGTGATTTTACCAAAATACCCCAACTTAAATAGAATTTCCCCAAACTGCCCTCATTCCTGCAGCTGCTCCTGCAGGGAGCAAATTCGGGAACCCCTTTTCATATGCGTTTTGCCGCCAATTGGGAAATCGAAATTGTAATTTTTCTTCTTCCCTTTCTTCTACAAATTTCTTTTAAACTCCCCACGATTTATTTTAAATTTTTGGGCTGCTCTAAGCCCTCGGAATAGGGCTCCGAAAAAACTTGACGATAAACTGCATCAGCAAAAAGTGCAGTTTCAGAATTCTTAAAGCATTTTGCTTCGCTTTGTTCTCCTATTTTCTTTCAATCTCTCACCTCGGCACTTCATCCCTTTTAATCATCAGACTTTTCTGAGACACCTCACGATTTCTTTTTAATTTTTTGACTACTCTAAGTCTTCAAAATAAGGCCTCGAAAAAGCTTGCCGATAACAAAAATAAGAATTTCTGAAATTCGCTAAGTCCTTGAACTTCAACTCATTTTTCAACCCGATGCACTTCGCGTCTGTCCGAAACGCACCGAACTCGACTGTAATCATATTTAAAATATGTTACAGGTCGTTTCGCCGCATTTCGCCATTTTGCAAATTCGGCGAATGGGGACTTAAACTTTGCAATTTTAAGCTTCAAAAACTCTCAATTCCAACTCACTTTTCGACTCGACGGCTTTTGCATCGATTCAAAATGCTTCCAACTCACTTGTAATTACATATAAAATGTGTTACAAGTATTTTTGCCGAGTTTTGCCATTTTGCGAAAATCGGTGCACTACAGATTGTGAACACTATGTTGCTTCAAATTGTTAATTCTCTCCAATTTTTAGAAATTGGCCATAAAAGACGAAGTTTGATTGAGTCTTTGATAAAAAACAAAATATAGTATCGAGCAAGTATCTTTTTTCTTTTTTTTTTCTTTTTACATTTCAACTAGCTGCTGCAGGAGCAGTCTGCAGCAGCAGCAGCTGCTGCTCAAGCCAAGCCAGCAGCTGCTTGCAGCAGCAGCTGGTGCTCTGCTGCTGGCTGCTTGAGCAGCTGCTCAAGCCAAGCCCTCAAGAGTTGCTTGAGCAGCTGCTGCTCATGCAGCTGCTGGCTGCTTGAGCAGCTGCTCAAGCAGCTAGCTGATCAAGCAGCTGCTGGCTACTTGAGCAGCAGCAGCAGTAGCTGCTGCTCAAGCAGCTGATCAAGTAGCTGCTGGATGGCAAGTATAGAAATTCTTGATTTGAGTAAGAACTAAGAAATATTTTGGATTTCATTATCTCAACACTCAATTTTGATGCTAAGGATTATGAGATATTGTCTCTGAATGCTCAATTTTGATGGTAAGGTTTTGTAGAGATTGTGAACACTATGTTGCTTCAAATTGTTAATTCTCTCCAATTTTTTGCTCCATTAAAGAAAGTTTAGCAAATTTAGGATTGATTACTCGTAAAATTATTCCCTATGTAAGTTTGAAGATAAGGATTTGGGCTATACTGAGATTAAAAAAAAATCATGTTAGAAATTGGCCATAAAAGATGAAGTTTGATTGAGTCTTTGATAAAAAACAAAATATAGTATCGAAGGTAATGACCTTTTTTTTATAAGTGCTGTCGATCTAACCCTTTTTTTTTTATGGGTTCTTTTCATTATTTGTAAAAAGTGAAAATATATAATGATTCGATATTTATTTGTTCTGTGTGTTGAATGTGGAAATGATTAGGTTGTTTTCATAGAATTTTATCTTCTCATATAGATTGAAAATAGTATGCTAAATCTTTTTGTTGTTTCACAGTCGCTTAATAGATTTTTTTTTTTTTTCTAATGCCGGTTTGATTAGTTAAGGAGAAGTAATCTGGTGACTAATTGCAATGTCGATCTCCTTTCCTTCATTTTGTCTATGACTCAAATATGTATTTGAAGTATATATGCCGATATAATTTTGTTGTTGCAATCAATTAAATTGATGGTATTTTTTGTCTATTATGGATGTTGATTAGATGATGTATACTTAAAATTTTATAAATTGATGGTATTTTTTGTCTATTATGGATATTGATTAGATAATATATACTTGAAATTTTATAAATTGATGGTATTTTGTCTATGACTAAAATTTATTGTGCTTAATTGTAGTCATTTGCATGTTTTTAAATATCTTTTCAAAATCTTCTGTGCTGATATGAAATAATTATTTTACCTAATTAAATTATTATTTTATTGCTAATTATAAAAATGAATAAAAAATTCTCTCTTTGCCGGTATTTTTTTTTGTCTGGATATAGATTTATTTGCCGACACTTTTAATTCCATTTGCCGACACTTTTTTGTTGGGATAATTAATTGGAAAAACTATAATTTTAAAATTATTTTGGCACTTATGAGTGCCATTAAAAATAATAGAGGCTGGCGGTTTTAAGTGCCGGAAGTGATTGTTTTCCTGGTACTTACGAGTGCCACTAAAAATAATAGAGGCTGGCGGTTTGGAGTGCCGATACAGATCGTTTTCCTGGCACTTATGAGTGCCACTAAAAAGGGATATGCTGGCGGTTTGGAGTGCCGATACAGATCGTTTTCCTGGCACTTATGAGTGCCACTAAAAAGGGATATGCTGGCGGTTGAAAGCGCCGGCTTTTCATTCTATGCTGGCGGTTTGATATAAGTGCCAGTAAAAGAAATGCCGACGGAGTTTTAGCCGGCACTTTTGACTGCCACAAAAAAAAGCCGGGAAAAATAATTACCGGCACTTTTTCGATGTTTTCTGGCAGTTTAAAGTGCCGCTAAAAGCCAGTATTGGTGTAGTGATATATATATATATATATATATATATATATATATATATATATATATATATATATATATATATATATATATATATATATATATATATATATATATATATATATATATATATATATATATATATATATATATGATAAAATGCAGAAAACATAATCTTTTGTAAAAACTAGTTTTTTCACTTGTTTTTCTGACTTTCAAAAATCTATATTTTATCTTCTTAAAATTTTTAAAAATATTTTGAAGGGTTTACAGCGTTAATGGAGAAGTTGAAATGACCAAATTATCCTTACTTGTTCTACATGAAAAAAATAATTTTTAATATATTTTTATCATTTTAAAAATATTTTTTGTATAAATTATAAGAAATGGATGAAATTGTGATGCTACCTTGACGGAGGGGAGCTAAATTCATCAACTTGAATTGTTTAGGATGTAAAATATAGGTTTTTTAAAGTCGGGGCAAAAAGTAAAAAAACGAGTATTTACTGTGAGAAACCGAGCTAAGGGGAGTGAGTCGAGTGCCCTGAGGCGAGGGATGAGATGCAGCATCTGTTCATTGCCGGGTGAATTGGCTCACTTTAGTCAATTCGTCCTTCAGGTGATGTGACAGATTGATGGGACTAGGTTGAAACCGCAACTAATTATTATTATGAGATCAGCGAAGGTTGCGTGTCATGCACACCAACATTGTCACGCCGTGCCGTGCCATTAAGATAGCGTAGAGTCATCACATCAATTCCTTTCCTTATCCAGTTTGTTCCTCTATATATATTGGAGGTAGCGAGCCTACCCGGAGGGAACCAGATCTGAAGAGTGGAAGAATTAGCTCAAGCCAAGTAAACCAGAGTTTTCGGAAGGAGGTGGGAACTCGAGGAGTACTCTTCCTAGAGACGGTTCACACCAGAAGGAATGTTCTTGAGCAATCTTTGAGACCGATCATTATCCTACACTAAGTGGTTCAGCGAGAGGTGGATAATATCACCAAGCAGGGGTGATCTCTTATTTTCTCTATTGTTCTTGAGTCTAGTTGTTGTTTTTTTGCTTTCATTGTCCCTAGATGATGAGTAGTGATATTTTTGAGAGTATTGTGTGGAGCTCTCCGAGCCTTAAGGATTTGAACCAAAGAGGTTAGCGACTTATGTGTATATTGTGTATGGCATGGTGGACCTTGTAGGTTATGGATCCCTAAGGATCTAAATAGGTTCTGTCAAATACCTAGAGGGGGGGTGAATAGGTATGATATCCAAAAACTAAATCTCAATGCAATTTAAAATAAATGCGGAAAATAAAATCAGTGCATTGAGATTTACGTGAACAAATTTCAATTCAAGAGTAATGTCACGCCCCGGGGTCGAAACTGCGACCCGGGCTCGCCAACAGATCCGCCGCCTATACACAACCTCGCATAGGCGAAGCATCCAACCTGCAAGAAAAGGGACTACAGCTAAACAGATATCAGAGCTATAAAATAAAATGCTGTAAAACTAAAATCCAACCATTGTACAACTGGAAATAATAATACAATATACATCTCCCATAAGTGATAATCATACAACATCCTCAAATATGATAACCCTGAACTAAAAAGGGAGGTAAACCTGAAAGAAGCATAAATACCACCTTTGAAGAATCCTCCAAAAATTCCGATAAAAATACGAGTGCGTTCCTATAAAAGCGTAGATATCAATCGATTCCTTAAACGCCTCATTCCGATGCTCGTAGACCGAGAAAATCCAACAATACTCCACCGCTGTCCCAAAACTCACAGTAGTACAAGGGGTTAAAGTTTGCCTCAAGAATCGTACCAAAAACTCAAAATAAGATGAAGTGATCAATACGGAAATCGAAGGCGTACCTCTCATGAACGTGATGCTGTAAAAATCGGCTCGAAATTCCATCAAGGTGATCCAGGGGGCCTCGTGGACTGAAATGAGACGGTAGAAGTCAAAATAGAAGAAGCGTCGAAGTGCGCCGCATTGCAGAAAACGCCGATGCCGCGGCCTCCAAAAAATTCTGTAAATCCCTCACAAGATAGAGCACAAGAAGAGGAACAATAGTGTTTAAGGGCTCTGTCGCAGGGGAGCTCGGGAAAGGGTCCGCAATGCAGCCAAAGGGGGCTATTTATTGCAAAAACATAACATTTCCCATAATTCCCTCTGTGTCCCCACATTCGGGCGCCTGGAAGGATTCGGGCTGCTACAGTCCTCCAAAACGTACCCCGAACCATCAGCGCCCGAATCAACCTGGTTGCAACACGTGGCCCCGAACAGCAAACAGCGGGCCGGGCCAACCTGCTCGCGACACGTGGCCGAGCCCCCGCGCCAGCTTCGGCACCTCGGTCGGCGCGCCTAAGTGCGCGCACGCCGCGCTGCCGGCGCCCACGTCGCGCATGCAGCCCAAGGCACCTGCTCCGCTCCTTGCGTGGATCGAGCGCACATGGACCGGCCAACCAGCGACCGCCACGTGGCCCCGCCCGGTCCATGCACCCGTCCGCGCGACCCTGTGGACCGCGCCTGCTACGCTGGCCAACCGGAAGCCGCCACGCGTCCAACCTCGGTGCACACCTCGCCTAGTGGACCGCGCGGTCCGTGCCTCTGCCGGCATCGCTGCCCGCCGCCGCCCGCCACCGCCGGCGCTGCCCCGGCGGCCGAAACAAAACCACACTGCCTCGAAATTCGTGCACGGGCATCCGGGCTCCGAAAAATGCAAGTAAATAGTCCATTTTCATCGTTTTCGCGCGCTGAGTCCAAATCCGATGTCCATTTCGCCCAATTCCACTTCTAAAATTTGTCGAAGGCCTCCAAATAAGTGTTTTTAACCCAAATTTCGCGCCGACTCCATTTCTTGAGTCCGATACATGCACAAACACCCCCAACACATGCAAAGAGCCTCTAGAACTTGCTGATCACACTACAAGTGCTCTGCGGAGATCCGGGTCATCACAAGTAAAAAATTCACGGGACCAACACGCATTAGCAATCCACTAAGAAAAGAAAGATTACAAGGTGATTACCGACTCCACGGACTCCAAATGTGATGACCTAAATCCCCTTAGAAGTGTTCCGGCTTGGTCGGCAGCTTGTGGAGGCCCTGGTTGATTGTTAGATTAGGGTTGCGCGCAAATCGGACTCAAAATGGACTCAACTTGAAGTTTAGATTATGTTTGCCCATTCGGATGCTTTTGTCGAATTTTTAGAGGTGGATTTTGGCAAAACGGACGGCGGATTTGGATTCAGCGCGCGAAAACGGTCAAGATCGGCTATTTGCTTGTATTTTTCTGAGTCCGGACACTCGTAAACGGACGACCTGAAGTTTTTGGTGTAATCGGGTGCACGGGGGGGAGCGGTGGACCGGGGGGGGGGGGGGGGGGGTGGACATGTGGCAGCTTGTGAGTGGCCGGCTCACGCGCCGTGGTTCACGCAGCGTAGCGGGTGGCGCGGTCCATGGACCAGGCGCGTGCGCTGGGCGCAACGAACGCTGGCGATGGACACGTGGCAGCAGGAGATAGGTCGGGGTAGGCGGGGCAAGTGCGGGCGGCATGGCGCCCACGCGAGGGGCACCACGTGGCGCCCCGCGATTCGCCAGGCGCCGCCCACCCGGCCCCATTGTCGGGCCAAGCGGCAGCGCCCGAGTGGCCCGGCGCCCGCTGTCCCATGTTCGGGAAGCGCGGCGCGCCCGGAGCGATCCGGGCGCTGCGCGGATCGGGGGCCCGCGTCCCCTGTTCGGCGCCCGGTTGTTCCGAGCGCCCGAAAACGTACCCGGAAGTCCTTTCCCCCCTCCCCCTCTTTGGCTATAAATTGACCTCGTCTCCCTCTCTTCTCACTTTTTTTAAGGCTTTTCAAAAGGGGGTTTTGGGTAGAGTTTTATTCACCTATGTTCTACCTCGCCAAGGATTGTGAGGATTTTTGGAGACCATGACATCGGCGGTTTCTGCGATTCGGGGCACTGCGACGTTCTTCTTTCGGTGGCTTTTTCCGTCGCATTTCAGCCCATGAGCTTCCCTGTGCTACCCCGAAGGGATTTTTGGATGATTCTTGCGTCTTCGTTTTCACGACAAGTAGGCCTACGTTTTCCGTACTTACCATTTTCCTCCATTCCGAGTTTTTCTTGGGTTTTGAGGAGCATCTTTAGACCCCCTTTTTCTACGGTAGTTTTTGGACAGCGGAGGGAAGATCCTGCCATATCTCGGCCCACGGGTGTCGGAACGGGGAGTATAAGTACTCGATTTGCATCTACTCTTCGCGAGGATCGCAGAGGTGATTTTTTTTGGAATTTTTGGAGGATTTTTCGCAGGTGAAAATCTCAGTTTTTGCGGACTGGTTTGCAAAGTAGCAAACACTGAAATTCGAGATCTCCATTTACGCCGTGTTCGACCCTTGTTGCAGTTTTCTCGTAGATGTTGGTATTTCGCGAGGAAGGGAAGGTTGGATCTTTTTGCTACGGTAGAGGTGAGTAGCTCCCCTCAAGTGCCACTCCGGAGTCTGCGATTGTATCGGGTCGGTGCCGGTCAGTTTTTGGGTACTTGAGTTCGATATTGAATCAGTGTTATGCGTTGGTGGCATACCCGATATGGCCGGCAGAGCAGGCAGTACCGATTTTACCGGTCCATTTGATTGGATTATTTTGGCAGATACTGGTTACTGATGCATGCATACGGTTGGTTATTTCGGTACTGCATTAGAGGCATGATAGTGGTAGTTTTTCCATATCAGCAGTCTATTTTAGCTTACCACTTTATTTTTTTCCTTTTGCCTCTGGTAGACTTAGTGGGTACGCCGGATCTTGAGGATTTACCCACTGGGGGCTATTGGTTTTATCAGTGGTTCTCACTCCCATAGTTGTTTCCCTTTTTCTTCCCCTTTGTTTTACAGAGTCTTCTGCGGGAGCTGCTGGGCCATCGGCGGCTGATCGAGGTAAGGGGATCACTGAGTAGATAGATCTCCTGTGAGGCTGAGAGTCTGGTTAGACAGTTGTTGTACCCTCCACTCAGACTGTTGTATTCTCCTTTTATTTTGGGTCTGGCTTCAGCCAGCTGGTTGTACTTTTTGGTGAGCTGGGAGAGTATTGTACTTATTACTGTTGTATTTTATTTCCAGTTTCAGTCTGAGATGTTGTAGTTTTTAGTTCAGCTCTCTACTTGTGCTCTTTTATTGCTTATCTTATATCGGAGCAGGTTTTTGGCGCTTTATATACGCGGGAAATTTCGTGTACACGGCGGATCTGTAGACGGGTCCGGGTTCTGGTTTACACCCCGGGGCGTGACAGATTAGGTTGGTATCAGAGCTTAGGGATAGGTCAGTTGGGATTTAGGAAACCCTAGGATTTTGGTGGAACCTAGGATGATAAGGCGTGAGAGACGTGATATTTCTACGAAAGTTGGTGATTTATTTATTTGACTCTTCCAGTGAGTGGAGAGGGATCGACATATCCTATTTCTGTTGGACAATTATGTTGGCTGCAGACAACATAAAGTTATAAAAATAGGGGGATGTCTTTGACTTTCGCTAGATTGGGTCGAGCATGTTTTGTGTTCTAACTTGTGTTTTCCGGTGGCAGGATGTCTCCCCGTCGTCGTTTTCCTACTCTGGGTACCCCCACACCCTATGAGGAGCCTGAGCAGGCGGTATCCGCCGAGCTAAGGGAACTGCGGGCCTTGGTGACCCACTTAGTGACGAGGAGTTTCGACAGGACTAGCGGTTGGAGCAGCTGTTGGCGCAGAGGGGTGACGTGGCGGTCGGGGAGAGGGCTGGGATACTTGAGCAGGGTTCAGAGAGGAAACACCCAGCCCTGGATGATGAGGGACAGACCAGTGGATGGAGACCACCCCGACCCCAGCGACCTCAGTCCCAGAGCCGTGGTCGTTCAGGCCGGCGGAGGCCTAAGAGATCTGAGAGATGGAAGCTTAGTCAGAGGCAGCAACAGCAGTGGCAGTAGCGGCAGCACGACGGGTGTATCTTTTACGGGGGCCAGCACTTCGCCAGTACTTGTGAGAAGAGGTGGGGTCGCTGTTACAGATGTGGACAGCCGGGGCACATTCGAGCTACGTGCCCCCCGAGGACAGGTGCAGCACGGACTTCGGCGTCAGTTCCTCCTACTTCCCAGCTGCGACCGGGAGTTTTACCGTCAGATCCAGGTAGACCGAGCTTCGCCTCCCCGCCGATCTGATTGGAGACAGCCGTCGTCGAGTGGCCATGATTGCTTAGCGCAGGTAGAGGATCCCACTACAGCTGATTGTGTGGTGGCAGGTATAATTTACTTTCTGGCATTAGGGTTCGTACCTTTTTGTTACCGGTATCTCTCATTCATTTGTTAGTATAGCATTTACATCCTTGCATGAGTTAGAGGTAGGACGATTACCACGTGCACGAGAGGTTCAGATTCCCGATCATACTCTACACGTGGAGGAGTGTTGTAGGTCCTGCCCGATGCAGCTTGAGTCTTGGATTATGCCAGCAGACCTGATGGTCTTGGGACAGCTGCATGATTTTGATGTAGTGCTCGGGATGGATTGGCTGGCTCGGTACTTCGCGACGATCGACTGTCCCGCGATGACGATAACTTTTGGAGAGCCAGGCCAGGAGGTGTTCGTATACCGGGGATGCCAGAGCGCTTTCTTCGCCACTATGGTTTCGACTTCACGAGCGAGGCAGATGATTTGCAGAGGATGTGTAGCTTTCTTGGCTAGTGTTGTTGAAGGGCCTACGGCGGCACCGGGACTCGGGGATATCCCTATCGTTCGCGAATTTTCGGATGTTTTCCTACCAGAGTTGACGAGTATGCCGCCGGACAGAGAGATTGAGTTTATGATTGACGTAGTTCTGGGAACTGCGCCAATCTCTAAGGCTCCTTATCGGATGGCACCGGCAGAGCTGCGAGAGTTGAAGGCGCAACTCCAGGATTTTATGGATAAGGGTTTTGTTAGACCGGGTGTGTCGCCTTGGGGAGCGCTGGTGCTGTTCGTGGAGAAAAAGGATGGTTCACTTCGGCTCTGCATGGATTACCGGGAATTGAATAAAGTGACCATCAAGAACAAGTACCCTTTACCGCGCATTGATGTTCTGTTTAACTAGCTGCACGGGTCTTGTGTCTTCTCGAAGATTGATCTGCAATCTGGTTACCACCAACTGAAGGTGAAGGCCGAGGACATTCCGAAGACAGCTTTCAGGACACGGTACGGGCATTATGAGTTCACTGTCATGCCGTTTGGATTGACTAATGCCCCTGTCGCATCTATGGATTTGATGAACAAGATCTTTCGGCCGTATTTGGATCGATTCGTAGTGGTGTTTATCGACGACATCCTGGTATACTCCCGGAGCAATGTGGAGCATGAGGAGCACTTGAGAATCGTGCTGCAACTTCTACGAGAGACAAAGTTGTATGCCAAGTTGGTAAAGTGCGAGTTCTGGCTCCTGTTAAGGATTTTGTTTTGGCGTATTTTGTGAAGTAGTAAAAGTCTTGAAGATTGAAGATGAAGAATTGTAGAACATATACATCAATCTCAAGAAAAATAAATTCGGAATGATCAGGTACGTTTAACTAAATAATTTTGGTGATCCGAATACATTTGTGTAGTTTAGAAACACTTGGATAAGTTTTCAGTGCATAAAAATCAAAAACTGGACAAGTTGGATGTTCAGGATCCGGATCAGACCAATCCAGTCCGGACCCCGAACATAGTTTAGTTCATGCGGAATTCCAGTTCGGACCCTCCCCTGTTCAGTCCGGACCCCGAACTATGTGTTTGCTGAAATCGCATGAACAGTCCGGATCAGGAAATTCCAGTTCGGACCCCGAACTGTTTTTTTAGGAAAATTGCTGAAAAAAGACAACAGTCCGGATCAGCCAAATCCAGTCCGGACCGCCGTGCGGGAAAAATTTTGTTAAGTCAGTTTTTGATACTTATCTCTTTCCAAAGGTTTCTAACCTATAAATAGACCCTACATTCATCTTTTAGGGTCAATACACATATCCATCTCCCCCTTTTTGTCAACGAAAAAGGCAAAAAGAGAATGAGGGGAAGAGATCTCTAACATGCACATGCAAAGAAATGCAAAGAAATATAAAAGTCCCATGCATGAAAGTGAAAAGAAAAATTGTTTTATGAAAAAAAAAAAAGTTTAGTTAGAGTCGGAGTCCTCAGAGCTGCTGCATCCAAACTTTCTAAAGATCTTCTTGACTAGCCTTGTCTGCGTCGAATATTTTTTCTTCAAATCCTGTTGAACTACTGTGATTCGTGCCAAGTCAAGTGAGATGCGCTCTTGTTCAAGGGTTATCCGCTCTTGTTCTGACGAGAGCCGTTGTTGCTCCCGATAAATAGACGTCACAGAGGCCTCATCCTCTAAAATCTCAAAAGTTCCAGGGCCTGAGGGTGCTACTAGTGCTGCTGCTGTTGCTGTTGGTGTCACTGTTGCTGCTGGTGCTGTTGGTGTTGTGGCTGTTGCTGTTGGTGCTACTGGTTGAGAGGAGGTCGAAGGTCGCTTGCCTCTTGGTGGGGTCGGGGTCTCATCTGGTTCGCGAGGGAGAGTCTTCACAATTGTAGAATCATTGATTGTTCCCAAGCGATGCATATATGATGACGAGCGAATGCCCACGTCAAATTTCCTGAAAATCGGCATAATTATCAGTGGGAACGTAAGTCGCTCCGTTGGATGTGGATGCTCCACATACCGAGCCATCCTCGACCAAATGAGATATGGAATATTTATGTTCAATCCCCGAGCAGCTTTTGGATGTCCTAAAAGATAGAGAAACAACATCCTATCCCATCGCAAGACCTTCGTTTGCATATTCGGCAAGATATTGTAACAAACAATAAAATTAAGAAATCGGTATTCAGGTTTGAGTTCTTTTGAAAATACCAAATTTCCAGCCGAGCGTGTGTCCGGCATGCAAATGCCATCCAGCACAGTCCTCCACATGATTGAAGTCATAATCTGACCCTTCATGTAATGGGTCCCATTCAGTTGGGCAGTCATGTCTAACACCTCTCCAATCAATTGAGGCGTTATCTTTAGCTTTGTGTTCCGAACTGCAGTGTGAAATTCCATAGGTCCGCCCTCTTATTCCTGAAGCTGCCGAGCACATGTATAGAAAGTTCGAACTAGATGAAGACAATATCAAGACGTCTCTGGAAATTTGCAGATTCGAGAAAGACCAGCTTTATCAAACAATACTCCGAAAGCCGCTGAGCGATCCCTAAGAGCCGCAACATTCACATTTCTCTCACCAATACATTCCCGATTCTCAAAATCTTTCATTCTTTGAGAGTTGATATGAACAACATCCTCAACAACTGGAAGTGGCTCACTCGCAAGTGGCTCATCGATCTTAATTCCACGAGATCTCCCTCTTTTCCGTGCAACACTTTTCCTTTTCATTGAAGTAGGTTCCAAGGGAGCTTTCCCTTTTTTAGCTGCAGTGGGAGGAGATTTAGCTTTTGCTGAAGATGTGGCTGCAGAAGATTTTCCCTTCACTGCTATTTCTTTAGCCCCTTCGACTGTTATTTCCCAATCTTCCGAATCTGTCTCGGAGTCGTCCAGGAGAACAAATTCCACTTCATCCTTGTTCTTCCTTGCTCGCTTCAACTTATTTGTAACCTTTGTGCTCACAAGAGCAGTGATGAACACAATAATCCATCCAAAAACCATCTTGATGGATTTTTTTTTTTCACAAAACCTCCCCTGTGAGCAAGAACTCCAAAACACATAAAAATTGTTTAATTTCAAAAATTTTAAAAATTATACCCAAACAATTCTCATGTCATGTAGAAGGTAGGAATGAAGGGAGATTTGCAAAAAGAATTTTAAAAATAGATCAATTCCATGATTTTCAAAAATTTCAAAAATATGCCCTAAAACTAAAATTTCATAAATCGAAGCCCAAAAATTCGTTTAGAATGTAAAAAACAATCATAGAAAGGTTTCCTAGGCATTCAGAGCTCAATTCGTACAAGAAATTTCAGAGAAAAATATCAAAAATTGAAATCGGGGCATGAAATCTATCTCGTTTTGAAGAAATAAGCAAAAACTGTGAATAAACCGAGATTTGATCCAAAAACTTATTTGGATGGAAGAGAAATCAGTAAGAGAATGATCCAAAAGCGCGATTCGGGCGCTGATGGTTTGGGGTACATTTTGGGCTACTGTGCGGCACTGTTTGCGCCCGGAATTGTTTCGGGCGCCCGAAAGTGGGGACCCAGATGGAATTAAGTGAATTGTTCTGTTTTGGCTATATATAGCCCCCTTTGGCCGTTCTTTTGAGCCATATTCCGAGTTCCCCTGCGACAGAGCCCTAAAGATGACTTGTTCTTCATCTTGTTCTGCAACTCTTGAAGGATTCCCGGATTTTTTGGAGGCCGCAGCATCAGCGTTTTCTGTGACGCGGCGCACTGCGACGCTCCTTCGATTTTGGCTTCTACCGTCGCATTTTAGTGCGCGAGGCCCCCTGCACTACCCGGATGGACTTTTGAGCTGATTTTCATGGCAGCGCGTTCACGAGATGTACATCTTTGATTTTTGTGTTGATCACTTTGCCTCATTTTGGGTTTTTGGTATGGTTCCCGAGGTATATTTTGACCCCTTGTACCGCTGTGAGGTACAGGACAACGGCGGCGTATTGTTGGGATTTCTCGGCCTACGGGCATCGGAACGAGACGTATGATGACTTGATCGACATCTACGCTTCGAGAGGAACGTGCCCGTATTTTTATTGGAATTTGTGGAGTACTCTTCGAAGGTGATAATTATGCTTCTTCGCGGCTATTTTTTCGCAGACTTGTGTTCGTGGGGTAGTTTGACTTACCGGATTGATTTGGGTGTATCTTGGCCTACAGGTGTCGGAACGAGTAGTATAAATACTCGATTTGGATCTACTCGTCGCGAGGATCGTAACCATGATTTTTCTGGATTTTTTGGAGAACAATACGCATATGAAAAGGCCCCTTCTTTGTGCTGGTTGGTAAAAACAGCAAATGTTGTTCGGGTGTTGTTGGGGGTATTGATTGTGTTGTTGGTTGTGTTGTTGGTTGTGTTGTTAGTTGGACCAGAGGCTTGTGCGACTGTGTATCGAGGGTGTGGTTTCGGCAGATTTTGTTAGTGAATAACTGCGCACTTCACCGACTTCAGCTCTGCCTGCCGGAAGCGATTCAGGTGGGTTGCTTCGTCTACAGAACCGGTGGACGGTTCTCTAATTCTATCTTTTAGAATGCATGCATGTTTAGGGTACAATTTATGTAATTGAGGGGTAAGCTTAGTAACGATGATTGTATAAAGAATTGCAATATTAATATCCATGTTGATGATTAGTCAAAGCTTAGCTAAGGGAATGTTACCCTATGTGATCATTAGCAGGCCATGTTAGCACATAGCCTTTTATGGGATTTGATTATACGATGGGGCAGGATTATGTATCTATGTGCGGATATCACCTGAAATGGTTTCTTATGAATCAAGGATTTTGGATAGGTGTAGTGGATTAGTGATTTTAGGCATGTTGGTTATACCCTTGTGGAGCTATTATGTGTTTTACTCCCTTTCATCTTCTTGAGGACAATGCATGCTTGTATGGACATATAGATAGGCCATCTTTTACTACTACACTATCATGTTGGAACTTGACTTAGGAGAAACCATTTTGCTTCCTTTCTCCTTATTCGTTAGTCAGGTGATTCATGTTGCTCGGGTTTGAGAAGGGGTTTGGGATAGTGTAGTCGAGACTTTGTGTTTGGGACAGGTGGGATATGATTGTGGGTTGTGGGTGTTCCGGCTACCGCAGATATTGGGCGGTTGACCGGATGTTGGTTGTTGTACCAGATTGTGGATTTGTGGGGTATTACGGCGACCGCGGACATTGGGCGGTTGACCGGATGTTTACTTGTGCATCAGATTGGGGATCGCGTTTTCTTTAGTGGATGGATTTTCCCACTTCAATCAGAGTCGTGATCCAGTCTTGCTATATCATGATACCTGTGAGAGAGATATTTTACTCGTGTGGGTCGCTCCCCTCGAGTGCCACTTCGGATGTAGGCTTATGATCGAGCCATGTGTGCTGGTCTGTTACTTATACTGGGATTCGAGCCATGTGTGCCAATCCCGCGGGTTCGAGCCATGTGTGTCGATCCCGCTACTGAGTTCTTGAATTCGACAGCAGAGCAGGCAGTGCCAGTTTTTACTGGTCCATTGATTGGGTTTATTCAGACAGATACTTTTGTTGTTGCACTCTTGCCTGGGGGCTGAGTGGAGTCTGGTAGTTGTGATTAGACTAGTGCTAGTGTTGTCGGGAACCGTTTGGGTTGACGGTGGTCCCGGGTCGTTGTGAGTACTTTGACCGTTATGTGAGATGTTTGACGATCTTGAGTCTATCCGTTCTCAAAGAGAGCGTGGATTTCGACTATAGCCTGCATGTGCCATTATTCGATAGCGAGTTAGTCCGATTGGACACCCTACGTTGATATACTAGAGAGGCACAGGCTTGACTGGGCCAGATGTGGCAGTCAGCTTGATTGGGTCGATTGAGCACCTTGTGTGCGAGGGTTTACATATCTTTCATCGGTTTTCTCCATTGAGCATTTAGATAGAGGCATGGTAGCTGTTGAGTATCTCCAGCTTTTCTTTTCAGTCTTTACTGCATCGTTATGTTATGCCTCTAGTAGACTTAGTGGGCAGACCATCGGGCCTGGTGGCGGTACCCACTAAGAACTCCATTTTGGTGTAGTTCTCACACCCGTTGGGGGTTTTCCCCCTCCTTTTTCTTTCCTCTCCTTTGTTTTGGAGAGTCTTAGCGGGTGTTGCTTATTCTGCGGTTGCTGTTCGAGGCGAGGGAGTCACGAGCTAGATTCCTACCTATCTTTGGAGAGTAGCTGTACCCCCACCTTGGAGATTTATAGTACAGTCAGTAGACTAGTTTTATTTTCACTTTTGAGAGACTATTGTATTGTGAGGATCTGACTTGTACTGAGAGCCTGTACACTGATGTATTATTGCAATTTACCTCCCTATTGAGTTCTGGGTTATTGTATTAGAGAATTTTTGTATATGATCATATTTGGGAGATAGATATTGTATCATTATTTCCAGTTGTACAGATGTTTGGATTTTAGTTTTACACCTGTAGTACCTTTTCTTGCAGGTTGGACACTTCGCCTATGCGGGGTTTTGTATAGGCGGCGGATCTGTTGGCGAGCCCGGGTCGCAGTTTCGACCCTGGGGCGTGACAGATTAGAGTGGTATCAGAGCCTAGGTTGTAGGTCATGGTGGACGTAGAAACCCTAGGCTTATGGTTTGACCCTTGGATGACTTCGTGAGAGTCGTGATTTATAGCGAGAGTCCTGATTGAGTTTTATACCTCTCCCAAGGGACGGGATGAGTAATTGACATGTTTATTCTCCTAAGTGATTATGTTGGCTGCAGACAACATAATGTTGTGGAATGGGTGACATGCTTTAGACTTTCGCTAGATTGGGTCGAGTGGTTGTTGTGTGCTGTTTTGCAGTTTGTCGTGGTGAACGGTGTCTCCTCGACGCTAGGTTTTGACCCGTGTGCATCCTGTCGCAGCAGTTGAGCTTGAGCGGTTGGCTTTGGGTCGGATACCCAGATTGAGGTCAGAGAGCTCCGGACCCAGATGGCAGAATTATTAGTGGAATATCAGCGGCGGAGTGAGCAGCTTGTTTTGGTGACATAGTTGTCGGAGCACTGAGTAGCCCCCCCTTCGTGCCAACGTTTAGTGCCGAGGCACCGAGGCAGGGTGGATAGTTGACAGCAGATGAGCTATGGGACATCATCGATCGATTGAGCCAATTTTGGCAGATGAACCACCCCGATTCGTAATGATTGAGTTTGGAGCTTGTGGAGGCAAAATCGTGGTTGGTGGTAATGGAGAGATTACTTGAGAGCCTCCTTATGTTAAAGAGTTTACGCAGTTGTTGAACTGCGCGCTCCATGTTTAGAGGGACAAGGCGCATAGGATATGTGTGTCTGGGAGTGGATTGCGCCAGGATATCTTTCAATTCATTCGGTCCCTCCGTTTCAGATTTTGGATGCCTCGTGGAGTAGGCGTTGAGTATGGAGCGTGGCGCTGCAGTTCCTTTGGATAGGGATCTACCGCCAGAGGCGAGTTTTGGATAGAGGCGCTTGGCGCGCTAGGTGATGGAGGACAGATCGGCCGGTGGAGGCATTCCCGATTTCCTTCCCCAGGATCGTGGATTTCTGAGACGCCAGAGGTCGGGTGGACCCCGATAGCAGTACCAGCATTAGTATCAGCAGCGGCGGTAGCGTGGATGTGTTATCTGCGGAGGACCACATTCGTCGCCTCAGTGTGAGCAGATGCAGAGGTCGTGTTCCATATGTGATTGGTATAGATATTTTCTGGCAGACTGGACTTTGATGACAAGGCAGACTGAGCGACGACCACTTACATCGAGCGGATGAGTCTGTGCTGCCTGGTTGGAGGGCGCCATGACAGTGGATCGGATTGTCGCAGGTGTGAATTCATTACAGCCGTCTGAGTTAGAGCATTGCGCATTCCTGCATGGACTAGAGGCAGAGTCGTTACCACGTGCACTAGAGGTACAGGTTCATGTCGGTGTTGTGCATGTGGAGGAGTCTTGTGGATCATGTCCAGTGCAGTTGAGACCATGAGTTATACCGGCAAACTTATTGGTATTGTGGTAGTTGGTGTTTTGACCCAGTGCCTGAGATTGGTTGGCACAGTACCACATGATATTTGACTACGGAGAGAGAGAGGACTATGACCTTCTGCGAGGCAGACAAGAAGAGGCTTGTTTGTAGAGACAATTAGAGCACACAGGTTACAGCGACAGTGTGAGAGGTGCCTACGGCGGCACCGGGACTCAAGGATATCCCTATTGCCCATGAGATCCCAGGTGTGAGTCCACCTGAGATGATGATGATGCCACCAGTCAGGGGGATTGAGATTACGATTGACGTGGTTTTGGCGACCGCGTCAACCTCGACAGCACCTCATTGGATATCACCTATAGAGCAGAGAGAGCTGATGGCACAGTTGCAGGATCTGATGGATCGTGGGGTCTGTTGGACCTAGTGCCACACCGTCGTTACACGGTCGTGATGCCACATCGTTGGTACACGACTGTGAGGGTCCTTTTGTGGTTTGAGTGCTGGCAGGTCCGGGTTTTATTTAGGGCCATTTGAGTGAGTTATACACTGGCAGTTGTTCTCCTTTGAGGCATGTATTTTTTTTTGGAATCATACAACCGAGGATTTTGCCAAGACAGCATTAGGACGGTAGGGGCATTATGCGCTCTCAGTGAGGCCAAGTGGATTGAGTAATGCCCTGCTGTCTTTATGATTTGTGGAATTGTGTGTTCCAGCTGTACTCGGACGGATTGGTAAAAGTGTTCTGCATAGATATTTGGATTTACTCCCAGAGTGACTTGGAGCATGAGGATCACTTGTGGATAGTGCTATAGTGTCTGTAAGGAGGAAGTTGTATGCCGTATTGTTGAGGTACGAGTTTTAGCTTCGGGAGCATACCTTCTCAGGCCACATTATTCTAGCCGTAGGAGCGGCTGCAGAAATCTGGCCAAGTGGATGCTTTTCGAGATCGGCCGAGACCGACATTTATTGTTGAAGTGAAGAACTTCTTGGACTGGGCAGTGCCAGCAGAGCTTGACGAATGGATGTTGAGACTGATACCAGCGCCGATTTTAGCCTGACGATGGGTGATGGATTTGCGAGTTATAGTGATGCCTCCCTTAGGTGCTGTGGAGTTACTGTTGGATTATGGATGAGCATCCAGTATCACCTCGACAAGGCCACTGTGGTGGCGGATACCTTGAGCGGGAGAGCTGTCTAGGGTTGAGTTTGATGATTTCACAGCTGGCGCTGTGTGGTGTTGTTAAGGCGAATAGGGCTTGAGGTTGTGTCCCTGGGGTTCCCTTTCGATGGTAGCCTGCGGTGGAGCAGTCTACTCGGATGGTCAGGATTCGGGAGTGACCGAGTGAGGACCCCAGCTTGTTAGGGCCCCTTTCCTTCTTGGATGATTGTGTAGGGGTGTTTCGGGTCGCCCTGGTTGAGTTGGCACCCGGGGTGTGGTGTTGGTGTGTGTTGCACTGGTTGTTTTTTTTCCTCTCCCCAGACTTCTGGAGTCCCCGAGGTATTTCCACATCTTAGCTCAGGAGTGTTATACTTTTGGATCCCTCGCCCGTGATCGACTCGCCCTATTTGAGATCTGTGAGTGTTTTGAGTACGAGGGACGCTCATTGTGAATTCTGGCTCGTGAGATGAGGGAATTGCGCAATTGGGCCATGCCGTACCGATTGTTGTTGTTATTGAGGAGTAATCACGTGGAGTGAGTGGTGACTTGAGAACAGGAAACGGTGATGATGAGTACCTACCCTTTTGTATTTGAGACTCCCTTTTTGAGTTGTGTTAGTTTCGAGGATGAAACTTTCTTTTAGTGGGGGAGGATGTGATGACCCGGATCTCCTCAGAGCTTTTGCAGTGTGTCTGGAAACTTCTGGAAGCCTTTGCTTTTGTGTTAGAGGTGTTTGTGCGCGAACCCAAGAATTGGACTCAGCGTGGAAAATGGGAGCAAGTTTGCCTAACTAGATGCCTTTGACAAATTTTAGAAGTGGAATTGGGCAAAACGGGCATCGGATTTGGACTCAGCGCGCGAAAACGCTGGAAATGGACCATTTACATGTATTTTTCGGAGCCTGGAAGCCCAAGCACGGATTTCGAGGCAAGGGTTACAGTTCCGGTGGCCGGGGCAGCGCCGGCGGCGATGGGCAGGCGGCGGAGCGCGGCGGCGCGGTTGCGGGCAGCGGCTCGGGCAGGGCGCGGGCCGCTCAGTCCACGGGGAGAGGCATGCACCGGGGTTTGGACGCGTGGCGGCTCCCGGTTGGCCGGCGGAGGAGGCACGGTCTACGGAAACACGCGGGGAGCCGTGGACCAGGGCGGGGCCACGTGGCAGCCGCTGGTTGGCCGGTCCACGTGTGCTCCGTCCACGCGAGGAGCGGGCTGGCGCGGTGCAACGTGGGTGGCGTGCCACGTGGCGTCTTCCTATTGGCGCGGTGTGGACACGTGGCAGCTTTGGATTGGTTAGTGTAGGTTTTTATATATTAAGGATCCACACGGATCTAAATAGGTACTATCAAACAACTAGAGGGGGGGTGAATAGGTGTAATACTTATAAAACCAATCTCAGTGCAAAATAAAAACCAATGCGGAAAATAAAAATAGCACACCGAGATATACGTGGAAACTCTAATCCAGGAGAAAAACCACGGGACCAACACGCAATAACAATCCACTAAGAAAAGAAGAATAACAAGGTGATTACCGACTCCACGGACTCAACCCCTTCTTCAACTTCTTCGGACCTTGCGCTCCACCGATTGCACGTCCACTGCACACGTTCGAATCCACGAACGCCACTCGATTCCACGAGCACACGTTTCGAATCCACGAAACGCCTTCAACACACCGAATCCACGATGCTACGTCGAATCCACGACGCAAACTTAGCCGATAGAAATATTGGCTTCGATGGTGATCCTTTGCTTAGATTATCATTGAAGAACCGTAGAAGGAATCTCTAAGCAAAGACTAGATCAATTCGACAAAAGATAGATCTTGGAAGAACCGTTGAATTGACCTAAAAGAGGCTAAAAGAAGAACGATAAAAAACCTAGCCTCTAGGGTTGCTCTCAAGTGTTTTATTAATTAATCGGTAGTTTTTGAGATACCCTAAGTGTCTATTTATAGGTTAGAAACCTTTGGAAAGAGATAAGCATCAAAAACTGACTTAACAGAATTTTTCCCGCACGACGGTCCGGACTGGTTCAGGACTATCGTCTTTTTTCAGCAATTCCTAAAAAAACAAGGTTCGGGGTCCGGACTGGAATCCACGGTCCGGACTGGATTAACAAAACAGTCCTGAACAGAATTTCCAGTCCTGAACGGATTTCCTGAAAAAATAGTTTTTGACTTTTATGCAATGAAAACTTATCCAAGTGTTTCTAAACTACTCAAATGTATTCGGATCACCAAAATTATTTAGTTAAATGTACCTGATCATTACGAATCCATTTTCCTTGAGATTGATGTAATTGATCCACAATTCTTCATCTTCAATCTTCAAAACTCAAAACACTGAGTGTCAACTTGAGCTCTTGTTGAATCTTCTCTGAGTCTTTGATTGCTGATTGACAATTTGATCACTTCAAGACTCCGACTCAACTCATGAAATATGCCAACACAAAAAGCCGTAACAATCTCCCCCTTTGGCAATTTCGTGACAAAACCCAAAAATACATAAAACGCTCAAGACACTCATTTTAAACCAAAAAATCGAAACTCAATGTCATCACCAAAACATTGACTTTCTTTGCGTGAAAGATCCAATAAACAAAAATTACATTTGAACCAGTCCTAAAACAAACTCTATGACTTAGGACTTGGAGTCTTAAAGTGATGTAGATCCTGCAAAACAAAACTCCAAACAAATCAAAAGTCAGTTGTCAGAAATTAAAGTTATATCCTACATTTGATTTGTCCTTTTGGTTCTTTTTATTTTTCGGCTCCTTTTTCATCATCTCCCCCTATCTCGATGATCTCATCTCCGTCTCCCCCTATCTCGATGATCTCATCTCCGTCTCCCCCTATCTCGATGATCTCATCTCCGTCATTTCTCTTCTCCCCCTTTTTGTCGCAAATTGTCAATCAGTGAACATACTAGACAAAAGGAAATCACTAACAGCATTAGTTCATAGAGAAAGAGAGATAAAAGCTCAGTTCCGGTATATAACAAAAATACAGATTGCGTACCGGTAGTCGAAAGCAAAAATCAAATAATTTCTTGAAACAAATCCAGATTTTGAAATATTTGAATTACCGATTTGTATTCCATCAAGAAAACAATTTAAGTGCTTGAAAATAATATGAGATCACATAGATGTCATTCAATCCAATTAATTTTACAAAAGTTAAAAGGATTTACTCCGAAATCATGAAAACAAAGATAAAACATTATAAACCGTTTTTTATTTTATATACGTCAAACACAAGTCATCAAAAATAATCTAGAGATCCAAAGTCTATCAAGATGTAACGGATTTACAAAGATGACTTACAGAGATTTCCAAATGACATCAATTTTGAATTTTACCCTTTCAAATTTGAGATAAGCACTAAAATACCTAAGGGTGGCTCTTTGAGCATCTTTCAACTATCCCACCTTATACCAACCAGGAGATTAATCAAAATAAGAACATTGAATATAAATCTCCGAATGCTTCAACTAAAAAATTTCAAAAATATTTTCCTAGCATTCAAAACATGTGGTAGCTTCACACACAAACCGGACGACCGGGGTGGCAACTCATTCCAACATGTGGTGGTAGTTTTCACACTCCTTTCAGATGTAACTCTTTCCACATCTTTTGCAATTCATTTCATTACCCTTGTAAGAAAATACAATCTCTTATGTGAAAGAATTAAATCCCAAATTTTAGTCTATCGGTTGTCTCATGTTTATCACAAAGAACTGACACAACCAAAATAGATTAATCATCTAAAGATCACACATGATTACTAAAATTTGATGAATATAATTATCAAAAACTCCTATAATGAAATATCTTCAAGGATTATGATTATGGAGTAAAGTTGATAATTCATATAAGATTAAATTGGAGTGATTGAAAGTGAAACCCTTTTTATTCAATGCACTTGTTCGTTAAAACCCTTTTGTTTAAAAACAAAACATAAAAACGAAGAGCATTGAAAACATGTAATGCAGAGATTAACAAAAATATGAGAGGAAAACCAATCAAAACATTACATACAGTCATAAGCTATTTAGAACTTAAGACAAGGAAAGATATCACCTTTCCGAATCCAAAATCGTCGAATTTTGGGCTGTCTTGATTCATTGTGGCTGGGAGATGATAGCTTTGACTGTTGGTCCACCTTAGGTCTTTGCCTCGCAATGATCCACTTATACCACTTGTAGAATTGATGTTGTGGCTCGGACCTTTGGTGGATTGAGTGAACTCTATTGAATTGATGTTGCTTTTGATTCTGTTGAGTCCGCTCCGTAGATGAAGTTGCCGAAGAATTATTCTTTCTCCTTTTTGGGCACATCTTCATCAAGTGTCCTTCAAGTCCACATTGGTGACAAGTTCTTCCTCTCAATTTAATTGTGGAACTTGAAGTCTTCACAGTTTGGTTCTTTTTAAATTCCAAACCAACCTTGTTTGTTTGACCTAATCCGGACATACAATCAAGTTTCTTGGAACCGGTAGAAAGCCTTTGTATGTCGGATTTAAGTTGATGAACTTGCTTGGTCAAAGCTTGGTTGGTGACATGAATTTCTTCAAACTGTTTTTCTAGAAAACCAATCTTGTCCATATATGATTTAGCCTTTGTCTCCGATTGGATTAGCTTTTCTTGGAGGATTTTATTGTTATCCAATAAACGTTCTCGTTCCTCCTCGAGATCATGAAGTTTTATCTTTAAAGCATGATTCCCATCTTGAGCCTCTAGTCGTTGCTTCCTCAACTTCTTGATATGCTTGGCCATCTTCTTAGATTCCACAAGAAGTTGTTGATATGCCTCGATGAGTTCTTCTTCGTCCGACTCCCCCTCACTTGATGACTCTCCGCCGGATGTTGATGTTTCATACAAAATCAAAGGAGTAGAGTCAGTAACTAAAGATGATAAGCAAAAATTGGAAGAGGGAATTCGAGAGGCATGAAAGGCAACAACTTTTTCCTCTTTACTTGAGGTCGATTCATTAGAAGTAGAATCGTCCCAAGTTTTTGCTTGCAAAGCCTTCTTTTTATATGATTTCGGAGAGGGACAATCCGTTGAAATATGGCCGTAGCCTTTGCATCTATAACATTGGATTTCCCCTTCGAATTCATCTTTTTCCATAGAAGGTTTTGCAGAGCTTTTGAGGTTAGAGGATTTAGAACCCGATGATCCTTTAGATGGTTTCGAGGATGAAGATCCATCGGTTCGATTCTTCCAAAACTTCCGACAAAATTTCTTTATGATCCGCGCCAATTGTTCTTCAAAATCGGCAAAAGAGATTTCATCGTCGGAACTTGATTCGCCATCTTCTTCCTTTGTAGATTTGAATGCAACACCTGTAAGCTTAGAAGAAGACTTGGAAGAAACTTGATTAGTACGAAAAGTCATTTCATAAGTTTACAAAGCACCTACTAATTCCTCTACTTTCATCTCATCCGGATGACTAACGGTTTCAATGGCGGTAACCTTTGCCCTAAACCGTTCCGGAAGAGTCCGAAGTATCTTTCTTACAATTTTCGACTCCGGGATCTTTTCTCCTAAATTAGCACAAGTATTGATTACATCTTGAAGTCTAGTGTAATAATCTGTAAACAATTCATGCTCTTCCATATGAATAGAGTCAAATTGACTTGTAAGCATCTGGAGCTTTTGAATTTTTACAAGATTAATACCCTCATGTGTAATTTTGAGAATATCCCAAATTTCCTTCCCGGTTTCACACACGGAAATTCGTGTGAACTCAGTCGAGGAAAGAGAATTAAATAAAGCGTTCATACCTTTCCCATTGTAAGAAGAACTTTCGAATTCCTCTTTGGACCATCTAGAGCGAGATTTTGGGGTAGTAGAATTTCCTACTTCCTCAACAGGATGAACCCAACCGTATTCTACGGATTGCCATACCCGCTCAACAATTGCGATGAGAAAAGCTCTCATCCGCACTTTCCAATAAGCATAATTAGTCCCATTAAAAAGAGGAGGCCTATAAATATTACCACTTTCACCCGACATGATAGATAAACCTAAAACCCGCTCTGATACCACTTGTAGGTTTTTATATATTAAGGATCCACACGGATCTAAATAGGTACTATCAAACAACTAGAGGGGGGGGTGAATAGGTGTAATACTTATAAAACCAATCTCAGTGCAAAATAAAAACCAATGCGGAAAATAAAAATAGCACACCGAGATATACGTGGAAACTCCAATCCAGGAGAAAAACCACGGGACCAACACGCAATAACAATCCACTAAGAAAAGAAGAATAACAAGGTGATTACCGACTCCACGGACTCAACCCCTCCTTCAACTTCTTCGGACCTTGCGCTCCACCGATTGCACGTCCACTGCACACGTTCGAATCCACGAACGCCACTCGATTCCACGAGCACACGTTTCGAATCCACGAAACGCCTTCAACACACCGAATCCACGATGCTACATTGAATCCACGACGCAAACTTAGCCGATAGAAATATTGGCTTCGATGGTGATCCTTTGCTTAGATTATCATTGAAGAACCGTAGAAGGAATCTCTAAGCAAAGACTAGATCAATTCGACAAAAGATAGATCTTGGAAGAACCGTCGAATTGACCTAAAAGAGGCTAAAAGAAGAACGATAAAAAACCTAGCCTCTAGGGTTGCTCTCAAGTGTTTTATTAATTAATCGGTAGTTCTTGAGAAACCCTAAGTGTCTATTTATAGGTTAGAAACCTTTGGAAAGAGATAAGCATCAAAAACTGACTTAACAGAATTTTTCCCGCACGACGGTCCGGACTGGTTCAGGACTGTCGTCTTTTTTCAGCAATTCCTGAAAAAATAAGGTTCGGGGTCCGGACTGGAATCCACGGTCCGGACTGGATTAACAAAACAGTCCTGAACAGAATTTCCAGTCCTGAACGGATTTCCTGAAAAAACAGTTTTTGACTTTTATGCAATGGAAACTTATCCAAGTGTTTCTAAACTACTCAAATGTATTCGGATCACCAAAATTATTTAGTTAAACGTACCTGATCATTCCGAATCCATTTTCCTTGAGATTGATGTAATTGATCCACAATTCTTCATCTTCAATCTTCAAGACTCAAAACACTGAGTGTCAACTTGAGCTCTTGTTGAATCTCCTCTGAGTCTTTGATTGTTGATTGACAATTTGATCACTTCAAGACTCCGACTCAACTCACGAAATATGCCAACACAAAAAGCCGTAACAGTTGGTTCACCGGCGCGGTCCACGGAGCAGGGCTGCAGGTGCCTTGGGATGTGTGCGCGGCGTGGGCACCGGTCGTGCGACGTGGGCACCGGCAGCGAGGCGTGCGCGCACGTGGGCGCGCTGACCGGGGCGCTGACGCGGGCGAGGGGGCGCGCGGGCGCGGCCACGTGTCACGAACGGGTTGGCCGTGTTTGTTGTTTGCTGTGCGGGGACACGTGGCGCTTCCTAGACGATTCGGACGCTGATGGTTCGGGGTACATTTTGGGCTACTCTGCGACACTGTTTGCGCCCGAAATTGTTTCGGGCGCCCGAAAGTGGGGACCCAGATGGAATTAAGTGAATTGTTCTATTTTGGCTATATATAGCCCCCTTTGGCCGTTCTTTTGAGCCTTTTTCCAAGCGCCCCTGTGATAGAGCCCTGAATATGACTTGTTCTTCATCTTGTGCTGCAACTCTTGAAGGATTCCCGGATTTTTTGGAGGCCGCGGTATCGGCGTTTTCTGCGATGCGGCGTTCCTTCGATTTTGTCTTCTATAATCGCATTTCAGTGCGCGAGGCCCCCTGGACTAACCCGATGGACTTTTGAGCTGATTTTCATGGCAGCGGGTTCACGAGAGGTACGTCTTTGATTTCCGTGTTGATCACTTTGCCTCATTTTGGGTTTTTGGTATGGTTCCCGAGGTATCTTTTGACCCCTTGTACCGCTGCGAGGTATGGGATAGCGGTGGCGGATTGTTGGGATTTTTCGGCCTACGGGCATCGGAACGAGACGTATGACGACTCGATCGGCATCTACGTTTCGATAGAAACGCGCCCGTATTTTTATTGGAATTTTTGGAGGACCCTTCAAAGGTGATAATTATGCTTCTTCGCGGCTATTTATCCGTAGACTTCTGTTCGTGGGGTAGTTTGACTTACCGCATTGATTTGGGTGTATCTTGGCCTACAGGTGTCGGAAAGAGATGTATAAATACTCGATTTGGATCTACTCGTCGAGAGGATCGTAACCGTGATTTTTCAGGATTTTTCGGAGAAATACACGCAGGTGAAAAGGCCCCTTCTTTGTGCTGGTTGGTAAAAATAGCAAGTGTTGTTTGGGTGTTGTTGGGGGTATTGATTGTGTTGTTGGTTGTGTTGTTGGTTGTGTTGTTAGTTGGAGCAGAGGCTGGTGCGACTGTGTACCGAGGGTGCGGTTTCGGCGGATTTTGTTAGTGAGTAACTGCGCACTTCACTGACTTCAGCTTTGCTTTCGGATTTAAAGCGATTCAGGTGGGTTGCATCGTCTCCAGAACCGGTGGACGGTTCTCTAATTCTATCTGTTAGAATGCATGCATGTTTAGGGTACAATTTATGTGATTGAGGGGTAAGCATAGTAATGATGATTGTATAAAGAATTGCAAGATTAATATCCATGTTGATGATTAGTGAAAGCTTACCTAAGGGAATGCTACCCTATGTGATTATAGCATGCCATGTTAGCACATAGCCTTTTATGGGATTTGATTATGCGATGGGGCAGGATTATGTATCTATGTGCGGATATCACCTAAATTGATTTCTTATGAATCATGGATTATGGAAAGGTGTAGTGGATTAGTGATTTTAGGCATGTTGGTTATACCTTTGTGGAGCTATTATGTGTTTTACTCCCTTTCATCCTCATGAGGACAATGCATGCTTGTATGGACATCAAGATAGGCCATCTTTTACTGCTACACTATCTTGTTGGAACTTGACTTAGGAGAAACAATGTTTGCTTCCTTTCTCCTTATTCGTTAGTCAGGTGATTCATGTTGCTCGGGTTCGAGTAGGGGTTTGGGATAATGTAGTCGAGACTTTGTGTCTGGGACAGGTTTGGATTTGATTGTGGGTTGTGGGTGTTCCGGTAACCGCGGATATTGGGCGGTTGACCGGATGTTGGTTGTTGTACCAGATTGTGGACTTGTGGGGTATTACGACGACCGCGGACTTTGGGCGGTTGACCAGATGTTTACTTGTGCATCAGATTGGGGATCGCGTTTTCTTTAGTGGATGTATTTACCCACTTCGATTAGAGTCGTGATCCAGTCCTGCTATATCGTGATACTTGTGACAGAGATACTTTACTCGTGTGGGTCGCTCCCCTCGAGTGCCACTTCGGATGTAGGCTTATGACCGAGCCATGTGTGCCGGTCTGTTACTTTACTGGGATTCGAGCCATGTGTGCCATTCCCGCGGGTTCGAGCCATGTGTGTCGATCCCGCTACTGAGTTCTTGAGTTCGACATCAGAGCAGGCAGTGCCAGATTTTACTGGTCCATTGATTGGGTTTATTCAGACAGATACTTTTGTTGTTGCACGCTTGCCTGGGGGCTGAGTGGAGTCTGGTAGTTGTGATTAGACCAGTGCTAGTGTTGTCGGAAACCGTTTGGGTTGACGGTGGTCCCGGGTCGTTGTGAGAACTTTGACCGTTGTGTGAGATGTTTGACGATCTTGAGCCTATCCGTTCTGAGAGAGAGCGTGGATTTCGACTATAGCCTGCATGTGCCATTATTCGATAGCGAGTTAGTCCGATTGGACACCCTACGTTGATATACTAGGGAGGCGCAGGCTTGACTGGGCCAGATGTGGCAGTCAGCTTGATTGGGTCCATTGAGCACCTCGTGTGCGAGGGTTTACATATCTTTCATCGGTTTTCCCTATTGAGCATTTAGATAGAGGCATGGTAGCTGTTGAGTATCTCCAGCTTTTCTTTTCAGTCTTTACTGCATCGTTATCTTATGCCTCCAGTAGACTTAGTGGGCAGACCGTCGGGCCTGGTGGCGGTACCCACTGAGAACTCCCTTTTGGTGTAGTTCTCACACCCGTTGGTGGTTTTCCCCCTCATTTTTCTTTCCTCTTCATTGTTTTGCAGAGTCTTAGCGGGTGTCGCAGTTTGGACCCCGGGGCGTGACACCTGTCAGAAACAATCGAGGGTGGTACACCATGCAGCCTCACAATCTCATCCAGATACAGTTGTGCTGACCTCTCTAGAGCCCAACTCGATTGTAAAGGCAGAAAATTGGCAGATTTGGTCAATCGATCCATAATCACCCAAATAGCATCAGCTCCACTCTGTGACCTCGGTAATCCAACAATAAAGTCTATGGTCACATGGTCCCATTTCCATTCAGGAATTGGAAGGCTCTATAACTTGCCAGCCGGAACTTGGTGCTCAACTTTAACTTGCTGATAAGATAGACAGTGAGCGACAAACCTTCCAATATCTCTTTTCATGTCATTCCACCAAAACTATGCCTCATGTCCCTATACATCTTAGTTCCTCCAGGGTGACGGGTGTAAGGTGTATAGTGAGCCTCTCTCAAAATCAACTCTCGAATCTCAGAATCCACGGGCAAACAAAAGCGGTCCCTGTACCTCAGTACTCCCGCTGCATCTACAGAAAAGTCCCCACCATGACCATGCTGAACTTGGTCTCTTATCTTCTCATGATAGGGGTCCACACTCTATTTCTCTCTAATCTTGTCCAACAGAGTGGGTTGCAAGATCAAAGACATAAGTCTTGCAGAATCCCTAGGGGACACAACCTCAATCTCAAGTCGCCTCAACTGCTCTCTAAGTGGCATCTGCTAAGTGATCAATATACTCAAAGACTGCACTGCTCGCCTACTCAAGGCATCCGCGACTACATTGGCCTTACCGGGGTGATACTGAATGCTCAAGTCATAATCTTTCAACAATTCCAACCACTAGCGTTGCCTCAAGTTTAGTTCCTTCTGAGTAAACATGTACTTCAGACTCTTGTGGTCGATAAATATCTCATAGTGCTCACCATAAAGGTAATGTCGTCATAGTTTCAGTGCAAATATTACAGCGGCTAGCTCCAAATCATGAGTAGGATAATTTTTCTCATAATCCTTCAGCTGTCGCGAAGCGTAAGCAATTACCCTACCATGCTGCATCAATACACAACCCAAACCGCTGTGGGAGGCATCACTATAAATCACGAATCCCTCTCCCATCACAGGCAATGCTAGGATTGGTGGTGATATCAATCTCATCTTCAGCTCATCAAAGCTCTGCTGGCATTGCTCAGTCCATGCGAATCTGATTCCCTTCCTAGTCAATCGGGTAAGGGGAGTAGAGAGCTTCGCAAAGCTCTCAACAAACTGATGGTAATAACCTGCTAAGCCCAAGAAACTCCCGACCTCAGTAACCGTCCTCAGTCTAGGCCAATCCCGAACAAAATCAATCTTCGTCGGGTCCACTGCCACTCCAGCGGCTGAAACCACATGGCCTAAGAATGCAACTTCCCGAAGCCAGAATTCGCACTTCTTAAGTTTGGCGTACAACTTCTTCTCTCTCAGAAGCTGCTGCACTATCCTCAAGTGCTCCTCATGCTCCTCGTTGCTTTGGGAGTAAATCAAAATATCATCAATAAACACCACGACAAACCGATCCAAGTACGGCTGAAATATCCGGTTCATTAAATCCATGAATGCGGCTGGGGCATTAGTCAATCCAAATGGCATCACTGTGAACTCATAATGCCCGTACTGGGATCTAAAAGTCGTATTGGGTATGTGTGGTGACCCCGATCCCCGTGCAGCTTTCCCCATGACCTAGGAGTTGAACACCTGTTATTGGTGTGTTGGACCCGCAACGCGTCAAATGGATGCGTTGGACGGACTCGGTGAGGTTTCTGGATCAAGCCTGTCCTTCGGCTGCTTTCATCGAATTTTATAAAGGGTTTCGGGCTAATCCGAGATGGGATTTGGATTCAACGCAGAAAAACACCGAAAATCGGCTATTTACTTATCTTTTTCGGAGTCCGGATGCCCAAAAACGGACTCCGGAAGTTTTCTGCGCATTTTGGTGCATGGGGGAAGCCGTGGACCGGCCTTGTGCCACGTGGCGGCCTCTGATTGGCCGGCGCGGTCCATGGAGTTGGCGCGGGTGCGGTGGACCAGATGCGGGGGACACCTGGCGGCTCCTGGTTGGCGGGCTCACGCGGCGCGGTCCATGGGCGCGCGCGGCGGGTGCAGTGAACGAGGGCGGGCCACGTGGCGGCCTCGGGTTGGCTGGTCCACGTGCGCGCGGCGCACGCAACGTGGGGAGTGGGTAGCGAGGCAGGTGCAGCGACGTGCGGGCACGGCGGGCAGGTGTACGGGCGCCACGTGTCGCCCGATGATTCTCCGCGGTCACCTACTCCGTTGACCCGGTCGGGCCACGTGGCGGTGTCCCATTGGCCCCGCACACGCTGTCCGTTGTTCGGGACAGTGTCAGGGCCAGGTGGTTCCGGGCTCTCGTCGCAGGCCGGGCCGGGGCGCGGGATTCGGGCACTTAGCCGCCCGAATCCCCCGGGCGCCCGAATATTGAGCTCGAAAGCCCAATAAACTTGGATTTTTGTGGTTTTTTGGTGGAGGCCTATAAATAGGTCGGGTTCTTGGGCTCTTGGACTCTTTTCCCGAGCCCTTTTGTGAAAGGGCCCTCAAGCAACATTGTTGATCATCTTGTGCTGCATCTTGCGAGGGAGTGTCGGAATTTTTGGAGGGCGCGACATCGACGGCTTTGGCGATTCGGTGCAGTGTGACGTTTCTTCTTCGGTGGCCCATTTCCGTCGCGTTTCGGTCCACGAGGTCCACAGAGCTACTCCGACGGAATTTTTGGACGATTTTTTCGGCGTTGGTTTCACGAGAGCGGAGGCTTTTCGGATTTTTATCTCTATGCTCGAGTATCGGATTTCGGCCTGTGAGGACTCGATCGACATCTACTCTTCGCGAGGATCATCATCGTATTTTTATTAGAATTTTTGGAGATTATCTCGCGGGAGTTTTTGGGTGTTTTTGGACTCGTTGGAATCGTGGGAATTCGAGGATTGTCCCCGTTCAGTTTCAGCCTTTTTGGATCTTGGATTGACGTGCGCTTCAAGTGGGTTGCCTCGTTTCCAAAACCGGTGGACAGTTCATTAATTCTATTGTATAGAAATCATGCATGATTGTGAGATATGTTAGAATGCATGTTAGAGAGAGAGAGATGTTGTCTTTCCTATGTCGTTATTGAAATCATGTTGGTTAATGTTTCCCTGATCTTGCTTTAGCCAAACTAAATGCTATTATTGGAACTTGACCTAGCACCCTGTCATATGTTGCATGTGTAACCAGACTAGTAAAAAACTCTCACTTGGGCTAGGTTTATTTATGCTCTAGACATCCACACTTTACTTTCTATCCCTGGACATAGTGTTTTCCTCGTTCGGGTAGGGGGCCGAGTAGTCGGGATTTCTCTTAGAGTGGGATGCATGTTACACTCGTGTTTGGGGGCAGAGTGGAGTCTGGTAGATGTAGCTGATCTTATATCTGTGGAGGGAGCCGTTTGGGTAAACGGTGGTCCCTGGATGTCGTGTTTCTCTGACTTATGTGTCGCCACTGTGTTAGTGGCAGTTCTATACCAGTGATAACAGGACCGAGAACCCAAACTATTTTTGGACACACATAATTTCTGTAAACTAATGTTTTCCTTCCAAACTTCGAGGGGTCGCCGGAGCCTATTCTTGTTTGATTTGGGTGACGGCAATAGACCTTCGGGGTTTGGAAAATAAAACTTATTTGAACTGATTTTATTTAAGAATTAAAATATATTAAATTGGGTTTCTCAGATTAAAATAGGTTTCAGTAATAATTGCCATCTTTTATTACAAACTTCCTCACCCGAGAGAGTTTGGGTGACCTGGGTTCTAGGGGCCATTCTGTCACGCCCCGGAGGTCTAAGGATCAGCGGAATAGGAGATGTATTTTTTTTTGTAAACGACCTCACCTACCGGTGCACGTCAGACCCGCCACATATACAAATTCACTCTGAAAACGGGCAGAGTCTCCTTTGTATATGCACGGCATCACTTTTACAATAACTTCGTTAACCACACAGTCACAGTGAACACAACAAGAGAGAGTAATACTATTCATTCACATCACAATTTTCATTCACGACACCAAGAGGTAAAACTATAGTTTGTAAACAGTGTCCACACGACACCCGGTTTTCCAAAATGTTTACATAAGTCACAGTAAGGTGTAACAATCTGACAAGGCGCAGCCGATCGATGAGAGCTTCGGGCTGAGATCCGGGCTTGGCGGTGAGGATGATTATCCGTTTCCGGACGATCCGTCGCCGATCTATGCTGAGATTTCTCTGAGATCTGCGGCGGAGAGGATGATGGTGAATTCAATTTGATCTGGTAGATCAAATTGATGCTGAACTTTGAAATCTGGGAAGAGATTGGATGTAGAATTTGGGAGAATTTGAGAGGGAATTGGAGGGATCTAGAGAGAGAAAGAGGGAGATTGGGAGTAGAGAAAATTTGGAGGGAAAGAGAAGTGAGATTACTATTTCATTTCATACCCATTTTGCCGTACAGTTCTGTATTTATAATCTTCTGTTTAAAGGACTAAGCTGTAGTTAACTAATAGTAATGGTAGTTATTAGTAAAGAGTTGTAATATGTATGCGGGCTTCATTTGGGCTCAATTCTCCCCGTTATTGGGCCCTGGGCTAAGATGTGCTCGGCTATATTGCTGCTACTCCATTCCTGCTTATCGGATTGTCCTCCGCTCTGCGTAGCCCGATCCACTAGAAGCCTCCAGCACTGGGTTCCCCGCTACTTGCCGCCCGATCCGAAGAAGCCTCTCGAGCCTCTGACGCCTGTCGCTTCTCACCTACTCCGGTACTATGCCCTAACCCACCTCTTCGACTTCACTCTGGTTAGTTCCCCTCTTCACTCTCCTCTCCTGATCTCCTCCTCCATCTTCTCCACCCTTCTATGCATCACCACTCCTTCTCCCCTCTACTGCACTTACCCCACTCTACAGATGCTACGCTTGTTACACTCCATCCCCCATCAAAGCATCCTTGTCCTCAAGGATCAAGTTAGGATACCTGGCTTTTACTACATCATAGTCCTCCCAAGTAGCCTTCTCGTCTCCGAGGTTGCTCCGTCTAACAAGAATCTGGGTAACGGCTCGATTCCCTCACTTCAACAGCCTCCTTGCTAAGATTTGTACCGGTTGAGTGGATAGCTGGCCATCTTCTCCTTCCTCAAGCCCTCCCACAGTATGTTGCTCTGTTGGAGGTAATCCCCTCTTAAGCTGGGAAACATGAAAAGTGGGGTGTACCTTGGAACCTTCGGGTAACTTCAGCCTATAGGCCACCGGACCCACTCTCTGAAGTATTTCAAACGGGCCAAAATACCGTGAGGTAAGCTTCAAGCATTTGCGCACTGCTACGCTACTCTGCCGGTAAGGTTGGAGCTTAAGGTATACTTTCTCCCCTACCTGATACTCCTTGTCAACTCTCCTCTTGTCTGCATTTTGCTTCATGCGATTCTGAGCTACCACTAATCTCTCTTTAAGAACTCGTAGCATATGTTCTCTATCTCTCTTCCATTCCTTTACTGTGGGACTGGTTATCTCTGTTAACTGAGTCATAGTGGTTGCTGGGGGTTGATACCCATAGAGAGCTTCAAAGGGTGTCATCCCTATGGAGGAGTGGTAGCTGGTGTTGTACCACCACTCAGCCAGGGATACCCACCTTGACCACTTACTCGGTTGTTCAGAGCACATGCATCTTAGATACGTCTCCAAACACCTATTCACCCTCTCAGTTTGTCCATTAGTTTGAGGGTGGTAGGCTGTGCTCATGTGTAGCTTTACCCCTGCAAGTTTAAATAGGTCCTGCCAGAACTCACTGGTGAAGACCTTGTCTCTATCCGAGATGATCTCCTTAGGCATACCATGTAGTTTGTAGATGGTATTAAGATAAGCTTTGGCAATAGTTAAGGCTGTATATGGATGGGTTAAGGAGAGGAAATGGGCATATTTAGTCAGCTTGTCAACTACTACCAGTATAGTGTCACGATTCTCAGATTTAGGCAAACCTTCAATGAAGTCCATGCTTACTACCTGCCAAGCCCGCGTGGGAATGGGAAGGGGTTGTAGTAGGCCGGCATAGGGGGTCCCATCAACCTTGTTTTTAATGCATATTTCATATGATTTCACCCTGCTTTCCACCTCTAATTTCAATCATGGCCAGTTAAAGTGTTGTTTGATTCGCCTATAAGTATTGTCAATACTTGAATGTCCCCCAAGAGCTGAAGAGTGTAGTTGATCCACCAGAATAGCCCTCAATGGCCCATTACTGCCTATGTAAAGTCTTCCTTTGTATCTTAATAACCCCTGTTTCTGGGTGTACCTCCCCTGTGAGTTAGGCTGGACCAGTGTCTCCACCAATAATTGCTGAGCCTTTGTGTCATGTTTATAACTCCCTATCACCTCATCAACCCAAGATGGGATAGATGCTGTTAGTGCTAGGCTACTCCCCACTACTGGGACTATCCTGGACAGGGCATCTGCAGCTAAGTTCTCCTTCCCCTTTCTATACTTAATAGTGTATTCTAGTCCCATTAGTTTGAGCATTCCTCTCTGTTGAGTGGCTGTAGTGATCCTTTGCTCCAGCAGATATTTCAGACTTTGATGATCAGTTTGGATTAAGAAGGGCTGGGGGCTTAAGTAATGTTTCCACTTACTTACAACCAGTAAGATGGCCAGAAATTCTTTCTCATAGGTTGAGAGGCCTCTATTTCTAGGGCTAATGGCCTTGCTGATAAAAGCCAATGGCTTCCCTTCTTGTGACAGCACTGCCCCCATGCCTGTATCACAAGCATCTACCTCCACCACAAAAGTTTTTTTAAAATCTGGCATAGCTAGGACATGGGCAGTGGACATAGCTATTTTCAATGCTTCAAATGCTCCCTGAGTTTCTTCTGTCCACTTGAAATTGTCCTTTTTTAAAAGCTCAGTCAAAGGTTTGCTAATACCCCCATAACCTTTTATGAACTTACGGTAGTATCCTGTGAGTCCTAAGAATCCCCTCAGACTCTTAATATTGGTTGGCCGAGGCCACCCCACCATTGCTGTGATCTTACTTGGATCAGTAGCCACACCCTCAGAAGAAATTATATGGCCTAAGTATTCTACAGAGTCCTGCCCAAAAGAACACTTACTCCTCTTAGCCAAAAGTTGATTCCTTCCCAGCAGCTTAAGCACTTTCTCCAGATGATTAGCATGATCCTCCAAATTCTTACTATAGATCAGGATATCATCGAAGAAAACAAGTACAAATTTCCTAAGATGTGGTTGGAAGATATCATTCATCACTGCCTGAAAAGTGGCCGGGGCATTGGTTAAGCCAAAAGGCATAACCAGAAATTCATAGTGCCCGGCATGAGTTCTAAAAGCTGTCTTCTCTATATCACTGTCATGCATCCTTATTTGGTGATAGCCTGATCTGAGATCAATTTTAGAAAGCCATTTTGATCCCCCCAGCTCATCCAATAAATCATCAATTATGGGTATAGGATACTAATTCTTTATAGTGGCTTGGTTTAACTGCCTATAATCCATACACATTCTCCAACTTTGATCATTTTTTTTAACTAGTAGCACTGGGGATGCATATGGACTGGTGCTTTTCCTGATAAAATGGGATTTTAATAGCTCAACCACTTGCTTCTCTACATCCCCTTTTTGCTCATAGCTGTGTCTGTAGGGCCTAGTATTAATGGGTTGTGTTCCAGGCTGCAATGGAATCTTGTGATCATGTTCCCTCTTTGGGGGTAAACATTTTGGTTCTTGAAAAATACTTGCATACTGATCCAGCACCCTTTGTATCAGTCCTGGTATGTGTTGGGTTATATGTAATATAGATCTAAATAGGGAAAGAAACACCTAGAGGGGGGTGAATAGGTGTAAACGTATAAACACTCAAAAATCGTTGCGATAAAGAACCCAATGCGGAAATAAAAAATAACACGCAAGATTTTTACGTGGAAAACTCCATCACCGGAGTAAAAAACCACGGGACCGATAACACGGCGAAATCCACTAGAATTAAAACACGTACAAGGTGATTTACCGTACACACTTACGACTCAACCTTTTCCATACGCTCCTAGAGGATCTTCTCCGCTCGCTCCACGACGCTTCTCGAATCCACGATCTGCGCCCAACGCCGAATCCACGGCGTCCAACGTCGAATCCACGACGTCCGACCGAATCCACGGTCTTCACCCAGTAGCACCCTTCGAATCCACGAATGTGCCTCGCTCCGAATCCACGAGAGCGGTTGAACCTTGAATCCACAAGGACACGCGAATCCACGCGCCGATTTTGGGGTAAATCGTTGTTTTTGGGTGGTGATGATCCGCCGAATACTTAGATCAAAGATAGATAGGAAATACCATCTAAGTATTCATTAGTTTGATTCAACTCAAGATGTGAGTATGAAAACCTAGAATCAAACTAATCAATATAGATGAAGAAACATAGAGTAATATCTAATGATTTCCTTTCTTCTCTATATGTGGATCTTAGGCCGTATAAAATGATATTTGATTATGACGGCTCTCTTCGCTTCATTTGCATAACCCTAGAAAAAGAGTCATAGGGTCTATTTATAGGTTAGAAACATTTGGAAGGAGATAAGAATCAAAAACCTAACATTTCTGGAATTTTTACGGATGGCGATCCGGATCGGATTTGGGCGATCCGGATTGCAGTAGCAAGAAAGACGGTTTCCAGAAAAACAATCGTTCGGGATCCGGATCGGAATGCCTGATCCGGATTGTTCATACAATTCAGAAAACTCAACGTTCGGGATCCGGATCGTGAGATGCTGCGATCCGGATTGAAGTAATGTATGAAACAACAACCTTCGGGATCCGGATCGCTGGCTCTGATCCGGATCCTGAACATGTCCGAACACCAGTTTTTGATTTTTATGCAATTAAAAATTCTTCCAGGTGTTTCTACACTACAAGAAGTATTCGGATCACCAAGAATCTTTAGTTAAACATACCTGATCCTTTTGAATTCTTCTTTCTTGAGATTGAGTTAAATGATCCAACCTTCTTCACCTTCAATCTTCTAGACTTGAACCTTTCACGAAACTACGCCAACTCAAATTCCGTAACAATCTCCCCCTTTGGCGGTTTCGTGACAAAACACAGATCCACTAAAAAAAATTCAAAAAGATATTTTTGTTGCTATCACCATACAACAAAAATTTACAATGGAGATCCAAAAATTTTAAAAACATGAGATAAACTCCTAAAACAGACTCTAGACTTAGACATCTGTACTCTCTGCACAAAGAAATCATTCTTGACAAAAAGAGATCGTTAGATACCTCAAGAATATTTAGCATTCAAAACCTAACAGAGATAGAGTTTATGCTCACCATGACATTGAGTAATTCAGATATGTAATAAGATCACAATCAAACATTGACATATCTTCTAAGCAATAAAATTTCAAATGTCATAACTTTGCTTTGTTAGTAATCAAACAACTTGTTAGTAATAATACATGTCCAAATAGTTAGTCGAATAGTTAGTAGGAACATGCAACAAATCACAAGATAAAAACCAAAGTTGTGATACTAACCCTTCACCAAAGTCAAAGTTGAAGTGATACTTACCTTGATGTTCACACATTCACATCATCATTGTTCAATCATTGTTCAAGTTCTCTCTAAACTCTCTCCCCCTTTTTGTCACAAACTAGCTAAAATTGCAAGCCAAGGAGAGTTAAAAAGTTTAAATACAAATTAGGAAACTTGAGAGTTGAAGGAAATAACATAAATGCAGAAACTTAAAAACCTGCAAAAGAGAGATTAGAAACAAAAACTTTATGCAGAGTCGTCTGAGCTGATACATCCAAGCTTCTGAAACATTTTCTTGATCCTTTTGTTCATGGAAGCTTGTTCCTTCTTAACTTCTTTGATATCCTCTCTCATTTCAGCGAAATCAGTAGCCATGCGTTCTTGCTCGTTTGAGAGTCGCTGTTGTTCCTTAAAGATTGAGCTGACCGAAGCATCATCATCAGAAGTGGATGGAGTGCCTGCTGTGCTGGTGGAACAGGAGCTGTAGAAGTAGTTGCTTGTGGTCGAGCTCTTTGTCGAATTGGAGGAGATGGAGGATCATCTTGTTTTGTCGATAAAGACTTCACAATTGTTGTCTCATTAATGGTGCCCAAACTGTACATGTATGAGCTCGCGCTTGTATCGACTTTAAACTTTCTAAGGATGCGCATGATAATCATTGGGTAGGGTAGTCTCTCTGTGGGGTGAGAGTGTTCCACATACCGCGCCATCCTTGACCAAATGAGATAAGGAATATTCAAGTTTGCTCCCATCAATGCGGCCGGGTTTCCAAGAAGATAAAGGAATAACATTCTGTCCCATCGAAGAACCTTCGTATTCATGTTGGGAAGAATGTTGTAGCAGACAATGAAGTTTATATACCGATACTCTGGTCGAAGCTCTTTAGAGAAAACAGAATTTCCGGTCGACCGAGTATCTGGAAGACATATTCCATTAACAACAACTCTCCAGGAGTTGTTGTTGAAACTTTGAGTTTTTAGGTAATGGAGTCCATCAGCTCTGGCTGTCATGCCTAGCACATCTCCAATCAGTTGGGGTGTGACTTTGATTTTGATATTTTTAACCAAAGTGTGAAATTCTCGACGTCCATCAACGTGATCAATTAGACTTGCAGCGTTCTGATAAAACATTCGAACAGAGTGTGGACAGTACCCAGTAGTCTCAGGGAAGTTGCAAATTTGAGCAAGACCAACTTGGTCAAACAGAATCCCAAAGACTGCAGATCGTTCCTTCATTGGTTTGACATTGACATGTCTCTCGCCAATGCATTCCCTCTTCTCAAAATCCTTGATTCTTGCGGAGCTGATGAAGTCTTGTGGAGAAGGCTGTCTAGCAACTGGTTGCTCGATGGAGATTCCTTGAGCACTGCCTCGTTTTCTTGCACCGGTTTTTCTTTTTGTTCCAATTGGACTTGGTTCCATTGGCGCTTTCCCTTTTTCAGCTGCAGTGGCCGGAGCCTTTGAGGTTTCAGCAGGGGCTTTCCCTTTGGAGATAATGGGGACAGTTCCCTCGATTTCGATGTTATCCCAGTCAATCGACTCTGTCTCTGATTCAGTGTCAGAATCATCCTTAGTCTTCTTCGGTTTCTTAGCCTTCTTAGGCTTGGCAGTATCCTTGACATGTACCATGGCAGCAAGTAGGAAAATAATCCAAGTGATCACCATTTTGATTGCTAGTGAAAAATGTATCCTGTGAAGACCAACTCAAGAACACATGAAAAATTGTTAATTTTCAAAAAATTTGAAAAATTGTACCCAAACAATCATAATCATGTAGAGAGACTAAGAATCAAATTAGTTTTGCAAAAGGACTTTTAAAAATAGATCAATTGCATGATTTTCGAAAATCTTTATTATATGCCCTAAAACCGAATTCTTTGAAATCGAAGACCAAAAATCCGTTTATCTTGGGAATACCTAGCATATAATCAAAACTAATCTACCCAGAGTTCTTATTTCAAAAGAAATTTGATCAAAAACCATCCACACACGAAATCGATCCAAGAAATTCATCACGTTTGAGGAGGAAAAAGAAAAACGGTGAAAAACCGAGATTTTGATCAATAAAACTTACTTGTATTCGAAGAACTTGAGTTTGGAAAGCTCCAAGATGCAATAGTTCTAGAGAGAGAGGCTCTAGAGACTTGAGAACAAAAGATTAAGGTAAAAGAAATCAAAACCCTCTTGTTCTTAATAAAACCCTAGCCGTGATCCGGATCGGATCGAGATTTCGATCCGGATCGGCCAGCCGCAGGAAGAAGCCTGCGTTCGGGATCCGGATCAGCTTGCCCGATCCGGATCGGCTCCAACTTTTTCTTCAGAAAAATTTAGAAAAATTTCATAAGATCCAGAAAAAGTATGTAAGCACAATTGTGTATCAACTTTAAACAAAAACATCGTTTCATACAACAAGAATTAGATTATGCCAAATCTATCAATAATATCCAAAAATGAAATGAGAATTTACAAAAATTAAATCCCTTAAAGTTGAACACCTTCAATTACATCTAACTTGATCTTATGAGTAATGCCTTTATCAAATCATCAGTTCGGTAAAGAAAATGAAATACAAAGATCAATTGATGTTTGAAATCCCAAATATGGTAGATAATTTATCTAGACAATCTGTCGAAGAGAGTGGCTCTTTGAGCATCTTTCTTTAAAAACCCACCTTATACCAACCTTGAAATTTGACGAAGTCAAGTATTTCAACATGCATTTTACTTAATCAAAAATTGAACAACCATGCTTGGTATACATGTGGTAGCTGCATACAATACTCGGACGACTGAGGTGGTAGATCTTTCCTCCATGTGGTGGTAGTTTTCACACTCCTCATAGGGATGTAACTCTTTTCACATCTTTTGAGCATTTTACATTTCTTTGACTCCCCCTCAATTGGCTATCAATTATTTAAGATATAAAGTATTCAACCAAAAATTGATCTCGATTTCATACTCGACTAAGCAGTCAAATAAAATAATGACTATACCAAGAGATCATTGAGAGAGAAATTGACTTTGATCACTTAGAAGATGATTTAATTAACATAAATGATCATTGCAACAGTGAAATATTATGATGGCAAAAGCATAATAAATTTCTAAATGTGCGAAAAGATGCAATTAAAGTCAATTATGATCTATGCTCAATTAATGTCCTATGTACAAACATAGATAATGAACAAAACAAAACAAAAACAAAAAACTATCCTAAGCAAAGGTTTCAAAAAGAAGTTTATTTCAAGGAAAGCATTCCAATTGCTTTTCGCAAATGAATAAAACGTTTTTGATCCAAAGGTTTTGTTAGAATGTCAGCTAATTGATCCTCAGTTGAAATATATGAAAGTTGAAGAGTATTTGATTCAACTAGCTCTCTAAGAAAATGATATCTAAGTTCAATATGTTTTGTTCTAGAGTGCAACACAGGGTTTTTAGAAATGTTAATTGCACTTGTGTTGTCACAAAGAATTGTTACCGAAGATGCTGAAATCCGGAAGTCGCTCAACACACTCTTCATCCAAATGAGTTGGGTTGAACAACTACCCGCTGAAATGTATTCCGCTTCGGCAGTCGAGAGTGCTATGCAATTCTGCTTTTTACTGTGCCATGCAACAAGGCAATGGCCAAGATAGAAGCATGCACCACTCGTGCTTTTCCGATCATCCACTGATCCTGCCCAATCGGCATCTGAGTATCCAACAATATCCAAACTAGTTCCCATAGGATACCAAATTCCGAAATTAATTGATCCTTTGATGTACCGGATGATCCTTTTCACCGCTTTCAGGTGAACCTCCTTTGGTGCTGATTGATATCTCGCGCAAATCCCAACACTAAAGGATATATCCGGGCGACTAGCCGTGAGGTAAAGTAGACTTCCAATCATACTTCGATACAGTTTCTCGTCTACATTCTCACTATGTGATTCACTTCCAAGTCCCTTGTGGCTAGTTCCCATTGGAGTCGAAAAATCTTTCGAATTTTCTAAGTCAAACTTTTTAACCAACTCCATTGCATACTTGGATTGACTCAAGTGAATACCTTCATCATTTTGTTTAATTTGCAATCCAAGGAAATAAGTCAATTCACTTTTCATGGTCTCCGCGAATTTAGAAGCATCATTATCTCTTGTTGCGCCAAATACAATGTCATCGACATAGATTTGTGCTACAATGAAATTGCTTTGATAATGCTTCACAAAGAGAGTCCTGTCAGCTCCCCCTCGAGTATAGCCCTTCTCCAAAAGGTGCTTTGTCAACCTTTCGTACCATGCTCACGGTGCTTGTTTCAGACCGTAAAGAGCCTTTTTCAAACGAAAAACATGGTTAGGTTGTTTATGGTCTACAAAACCTTTCGGTTGAGCCACATAAACTTCCTCATTTAAAAACCCATTTAGAAACGCGCTCTTAACGTCCATTTGAAATAATTTGATTTTAAAATGACAAGCAATAGCAAATAGTATACGAATGGACTCGAGTCTAGCTACAGGGGCGAATGTTTCATCAAAGTCTATACCTTCTACTTGAGAGTAGCCTTGAGCAACTAATCGTGCCTTGTTCCTGATGATAGTACCATCCTCATTTTTCTTGTTCTTGAAAATCCATTTGGTACCTATCACATTATGTTGCTTTGGAGGCTTCGTTAATTCCCAGACTTTGTTTCGCTCAAATTGATGGAGCTCTTCCTGCATTGCTTTAATCCAGTAGTCATCCTGAAGAGCTTCATCTATGTTCTTTGGTTCGATTAAAGATACGTAGCAAGCGAATCCACAAACCAACTGCCTCCGAGTTCTAACTCCTTCTTGTGGATCTCCAATAATATTCGATTCCGGATGATCCTTGGAGATTCATAGCGTTTGTTGAAACGGAGTACTCGGAGGTATATGAGATGATTCCTGCACATCAGATAAACTTGAAGAACCATTAGATGCATCATTAATATTGGAAGTATTATTATGAGAAGATGCAATGGCAGGTGAATCATCATCTAGAGAGATATCGAGGGTAGATTTTCCAGATTCAAAGTGAAAAGCTTCATCTACTTTAACATTTATAGATTCTACGATCGTCTTAGATTCCAAGTTAAATACTCGATATGCTCTACTATTTGTAGAATACCCCAAGAATATCCCTTCGTCACTTCGAGAGTCAAACTTTCCAAGATTTTCACGGTCACGTAAAATGTAACACCGACTCCCGAAGATGCGAAAATATTTGATGTTGGGTTTTCTACCACACCATAGTTCATATGGTGTATTTAACGTTCCCGGGCGCAAATAAACTCGATTAATTACATAGATTGCAGTGTTCACAGTTTCAGCCCAAAAATGTAGCGGTAAATTCCGGCTGTGAAGCATAACACGTGCCATCTCTTGAACAACCATGTTTTTGCGCTCGACAACACCATTCTGTTGAGGTGTATAGGGTGCAGAGAATTCATGCTTAATACCGTTTGAAGTGCAAAAGTCAATGAATTTAGAGTTAACGAATTCTCCACCTCTATCACTTCTAACACGAATGATCTTTTCATTCTTTTCAATCATAATACGAAGGCAAATCTCGTGAAAAGAATCAAAAGTATCAGCTTTCTCTTTTAAAAATGCTACCCAAGAATATCGAGAGAAATCATCAATCATCAAGAAAATATACCATTTACCTCCCAAAGATGGTTGACGAGTTGGCCCCATTAAATCCATGTGTAAAAGTTCCAAAGGCTGTTTTGTACCAACGTGGTTCAAGTTCTTGTGTGCAGTCCTGGACTGTTTTCCCTTTTGGCAACCACCACACACAATGTTTTGTTTAAATAAAAGTTTTGGAACCCCCTTGACCACGTCCTTGTTTGAAATTCTAGCAAGTTCCTTAAAATTTATGTGACCTAGCCTTTCATGCCAAATTGTTTCATTAATCAAAGAAACTAGATTACATTTTTCTGAAATTTTATTAGGAACAACATAGCAATTGTTTTCAGATCTAACCCCTTTTAAAAAGAAGACATGGTCCTTATCAGTTACAACACATTCAACAGATGAAAAGTTAACTGAAAAACCATTGTCGCAAAGTTGACTTATGCTTAAGAGGTTAGTCTTAAGACCATCAACAAATAACACATTATTTAGAACCGGGCCATCTGGAATAGCTACTGTTCCTTTTCCAACAATTTTGGAAGATCGACCGTCTCCGAAAACAACGAGTCCTCCGGAGATTTTCTCAAGATTTTGAAAACTATTTTTGTCACCGGTCATGTGACGGGAACACCCGCTATCCAGATACCAAGACGAACTATCATATGCATGCAAGGAAACATTGGTAACAAGACAAGGGAAGATTTCACCTTTGCGCACCCAAACCTTTTTGGAATGCGTCGGTAATGGTCGTGAAGTTATATGCCTAGGTGAAAGCGTCTTGTTAAAACGATTGCTGCTCCTTGATGAAGTCGTCTTGCGCGGTAAACTACCAAGGTTCTTTTCCTTCAATTGATTTGCGATTGATTTCTGAGGAATCACCTTTGTGGTAGTCATTGCAAGAGGTGTTTGAAGTGAGCGTTTGACTCCCGTCTTGCAATATCTTCTTATGTGCCCTGAAACACCACAACGAAAACATACCTTAGATCTTGACGATCCCAAAGAGGATGAAGTAGGTTTGTTGTCGTTGTTTGTCTTGAATTCCGGTGTCGGAGGAGGAGATACCGACTGAGGCACAAAAACTGTCCCACTCGAACTTGGACTGTTTCCAGTTTGAGTGTACCCGAGGCCGAACCGATTTGTTTGACCAAGACCAAGAAGCCTATCCAACTTACTCCTTCCTGAAGAGAATCGCTGCAAGTCATCCTTGAGTTGGAAAATGGTCTTTGTCATTTCCAGGTTATCCTGTCGAGCCTCGTTGTAGAGCTTTGAGAAGTGATCCGCTTTATCCACCAGATTTGTATGTTCCTTCTCAAAAAGCTCATTGGACTCTTGAAGGGAAACATTTGCTTTTATCAGATTTTCCCTTTCCACTTCAAGAGCGTTTGAGAGAGAAGTTGCCCTTTTTGCTTCTTCTTCGAGATCATGCAATCTCCCTCTCAAACTCTTGTTTTGCTTAGCCACTTTCTTTGAATCCCTCAAAAGTCTGTGGTAGGCTAGAGCAAAATCTTCACCTTCCGAATCATCCGATTCGTTGTCCGTTGCAATCTTTTCAACAGTGGAGTTGGACAATGACTCGGACGTACTTGCCATGAAGCACATGAAGGGTGAAGATGTGGACGCGTGGAATGCCGTGGTGCTCTTTTCTTCATCACTTGAAGACGACTCATTTGACGTTGAGTTGTCATCCCAAGTGACGACTTGCATCGCTTTCTTCTTTGCCGGATACTTATTGGGACACTCCGTTGCAATGTGGCCGTAGCCTCGACATTTGAAGCATTGTAGTTGTCCCTCTGAACTTTTCTTATCCTTTGAGAAGTTCTCTTGCTTTCTTGACTTGTAACTTGAAGTACCCTTACCTTTGTTCGACTTTCCGAAGGATGGAGATTTACTTGAATTACCCCTTCGAAAGTTGCGGCGAAACTTCCTTGTCAAGAGGGCGAGCTGCTTCTCAAATTCCTCCATAGAAAGGTTCTCGTCATCGTCTGAGGAGGATGTATCCGCGTCTTCTTCCTTAGTTGTTTTCAACGCATAACCTGAAGACTTAGAAAAGGATGCTTTTCCAGAAGAATTGTTAGTAGTAAATGTCATTTCATATGTTTGTAATGAACCAACTAATTCTTCTACACGCATTTCGTCCGGGTGTTTAATAGTTTCAATGGCTGTAACCTTTGGGCGAAATCGTTCAGGAAGAGTTCTTAAGATCTTTCTTACAACCTTAAATTCTGGAATCTTCTCTCCCAGGTTAGCACATGAGTTTACGATGTCTTGCAATCGTGTATAGTAGTCCGTGAAAGATTCATTTTCTGCCATCAAGATAGAGTCAAACTTGCTCGTAAGCATTTGCAGTTTCTGAATCTTCACGAGGTTAGTTCCCTTATGTGTAACCTGAAGAACATCCCAGATTTCTTTCGCAGTCTCACATGCCGAGACGTGAGAGAATTCAGTTTGAGATAAGGCATTAAAAATAGCATTAATTCCCTTGCCATTGTAAGAAGATGAATCTAACTCTTCCTTGGTCCATTTCGACCTAGGTTTTAAGGTGCGAACATCAGAGATAATTTCAGTTGGATTAGACCATCCTAATTCAATTGATTGCCACACCCTTTCGTCGATGGAAATTAAAAAAGCTTTCATCCGTACTTTCCAGTACGCATAATTTGTTCCATCAAAGAAAGGGGGTCGATTGATGTTTCCACCTTCAACCATTGTTTACAACCCTATTCCCTCTCTGATACCACTTGTTGGGTTATATGTAATATAGATCTAAATAGGGGAAGAAACACCTAGAGGGGGGTGAATAGGTGTAAACGTATAAACACTCAAAAATCGTTGCGATAAAGAACCCAATGCGGAAATAAAAAATAACACGCAAGATTTTTACGTGGAAAACTCCATCACCGGAGTAAAAAACCACGGGACCGATAACACGGCGAAATCCACTAGAATTAAAACACGTACAAGGTGATTTACCGTACACACTTACGACTCAACCTTTTCCATACACTCCTAGAGGATCTTCTCCGCTCGCTCCACGACGCTTCTCGAATCCACGATCTGCGCCCAATGTCGAATCCACGGCGTCCAACGTCGAATCCACGACGTCCGACCGAATCCACGGTCTTCACCCAGTAGCACCCTTCGAATCCACGAACGTGCCTCGCTCCGAATCCACGAGAGCGGTTGAACCTTGAATCCACAAGGACACGCGAATCCACGCGCCGATTTTGGGGTTAATCGTTGTTTTTGGGTGGTGATGATCCGCCGAATACTTAGATCTAAGATAGATAGGAAATACCATCTAAGTATTCATTAGTTTGATTCAACTCAAGATGTGAGTATGAAAACCTAGAATCAAACTAATCAATATAGATGAAGAAACATAGAGTAATATCTAATGATTTCCTTTCTTCTCTATATGTGGATCTTAGGTCGTATAAAATGATATTTGATTATGACGGCTCTCTTCGCTTCATTTGCATAACCCTAGAAAAAGAGTCATAGGGTCTATTTATAGGTTAGAAACATTTGGAAGGAGATAAGAATCAAAAACCTAACATTTCTGGAATTTTTACGAACGGCGATCCGGATCGGATTTGGGCGATCCGGATTGCAGTAGCAAGAAAGACGGTTTCCAGAAAAACAATCGTTCGGGATCCGGATCGGAATGCCTGATCCGGATCGTTCATACAATTCAGAAAACTCAACGTTCGGGATCCGGATCGTGAGATGCTGCGATCCGGATTGAAGTAATGTATGAAACAACAACCTTCGGGATCCGGATCGCTGGCTCTGATCCGGATCCTGAACATGTCCGAACACCAGTTTTTGATTTTTATGCAATTAAAAATTCTTCCAGGTATTTCTACACTACAAGAAGTATTCGGATCACCAAGAATCTTTAGTTAAACATACCTGATCCTTTTGAATTCTTCTTTCTTGAGATTGAGTTAAATGATCCAACCTTCTTCACCTTCAATCTTCAAGACTTGAACCTTTCACGAAACTACGCCAACTCAAATTCCGTAACATTATGGACTCTTCACAGCTCTTGGTATTAACCTTGAGTTGAGCTATGGCACAACAGTGGCCTTGCAATCCTGCCTTTACCCATTGCTTAGCTCCTATAGCTTTGAGCTTAGCTCCTTCAGTAATGCCTTCTATGGTAACTGATTTCCCATCCTTGCTAAAAGTGATTGAATGGTTTGAATAGTCAAAAGTCACTCTCCCATATTGCCTGAGCCAATCTATGCCCAAAATCATGCTAGAACCATCTAATCTTATGACCCTAAGGTCAGTCTGGTAGGGTTCCCTATGCATCTTCCATTGAAATCCAGCACACTTAAGTTTACTCAGCACCTTATGGCCATTGGCTACTGTAACTAAAAGTGGTGTGGCTGCAGTTATGCCAGCTTTCATCTCCTTAGCCACTTGATAATCTATGAAACTGTGAGTGCTTCCGGTGTCGATGAGTATTACTAGGGGTTTGTTACCACATTCCCCCTGAACCTTAATGGTTTCTTGGGGAACTTCCCCACTGAGAGCATGGACAGAGATGCCCTTCTCATTTGGCTCAGATTGCTCTTCCTCTTCTTCTTCTTGAAGCATTTCTTCATCAAACACTTCTTCCACCTCTGCTTCCCCTTCAATCTGATTCAAGGCCTTGCCTTGACACTGGTGTCCTTGGAGGTATTTGTCACCACACTTAAAGCATAAACCTGCTGCTCTCCTTTGCTCTATCAACTGCCTATTAGCTCCAGGTTGCCATGCTGAATTCTTGTAAGTCACTATTTTGTTGTCCTCCACCCCTTTTGTATAACCCTTCTGATTAAAGGTCCTAGGGGATTGGTACAATGGTGCTGGCCCACTGCCTGTCCTGTACTGATTCTTGTGCTTCTTCCACATCATAGAAAGAGCCTGTTCATGTAACTTAGCTTGTTCGAACACTTCTTCTAGGGTGGTTGGATTAGAGAGATCTATAAAGGGCACCAATTCTTCTTTGAGTCCACTAATATAACTCTGGATGAAGCGCTCCTCACTCAATGTAGGATTCAAATACAACATTCTAGCTCTCAGGTCCTCAAATCTTTCTTGGTATGCTTCCACACTTGTGGTCTGCTCTATTTTATTAAATTCCCTAACCAGCTTCTTCATAGAGGCACCATCAAACCTTCTGCAGATGGCTTCTGCCAGCTCTGCCCATTCCAAATCTGGTTTGTCAATCATGTACCCTTCCTTCCATCTATGGGCTTTGCCAACAAAATGCATAGTTGCTATTTCTACCCACTGGTCCTCTGGAATCTGATACAGCTTATAGAACTGTTCACTCTTGCTTAGCCATTCTCTTGGTTCATCCCCTCCAAATGTGGGGTAATCCAGCTTGGGGTAAGGAATATAGTGATGCTGTCGGTTGGATGGTTGAGGGACCAGATGCTCTGTCCCCATATATGGAGTGGGCAGTACTCCCTTGCCTTTGTCTTCTCTAAAAGTAAATCTAGTGCTGTTTCCTGGAATCTCTGAGCCCCCTCCCCTACTTTCTTTAATCTGAACAGAAGGCATAGGATCTACCTTGTGGGAGTTGGTCTGTGATCCCAACATCTTCATCAGTTGCTCATGTCTTTTAGTTGCTTCTAGCTGTTGAGCTTCATGCCTCTGCTGTCCCAACAGTTGGATTTCATCCAATTGATGCCCTAGGGTGCCCAATTTCTGAGTATATTCAACCCCAAACTGTTGCAACCTATTTTCAACAATGGTATGGCACTCAGTGGATATTGAATGTATCTTCTCTTCAAGGGTTTTTGTCACGCCCCGGGGGTTTTGTTTTAGCGGAAACGAATCATAAGAGTTGAATATTTGACGTGTAAAATTTTTGTTTTAAAAAAAAAACCCCTCTTCCCCGGCACGTGCCCAGACCCGCCGCATATACAGGATCACTCTACAACGGACAGAGTCTCCCCTGTATATGCACGGCGTCGCGGTTTGTACAATGTTCAATAATGAGGAAACATTCAATCACAACAATCCACTTCATACAACCATTCACAATATACTGAATTTACTCACGGCCGATTAGTTTGAAAGGATAAAACCCACGGTTGTTGAAACGGCGCCCACCCGGCACCCATGTTTTGAAAACCGTTTTTGAAAGCAACATAAACTCAGGGTTTTGAAAACAGTGCCCACACGACACTTAGGTTTTGAAATCCATTTTCGCAAATGCAACATAAACCCAGGGTTTTGAAAACAGTGCCCACACGACACTTAGGTTTTGAAATAATAGTTTTCGCAATCCGTTCCTTTGTTTGCTATTTTATTTTCCAAAGCGGCCCACAGAAATATTAAGAGGAATAGACAATCCAATTGTCACCGTACCAACATCCACACCGACCCCACGAGGGTATCGAGAACCATCCACAGTCTACAAGTAATAAATGGAATGCGAAAGTAAAGAGTAAAATACTGTTCCGGTCTCCTGAGACCCAACACCTCTAGCCGTGGCCTCACCGTCGCCTAACTCTCTCCCCTGAAGGACCCTGTCGCAAAGTGGGAAGTCAGCGACTAAACAAAAATGATAATAATAATGCAGGTAAAGAAAACGTCCAACCGTAGTCTATCCGGAGCAACCACCCCTCCCCCCGCAAGGGAAAAGTAGAATCAATCACCTGTAAACCTGCAATACCCGATCCCGTCGGACAACTAAACCGACGAATCGCACCGCGCCCAAGTCGGACAACTAAACCGAATGGGTCGCACCGCTCCCACGTCGGACAACTAAACCGACGGGTCGCACCGCTCACACCTTGGCGCATACATGCCCCACAACTAAAGAGGCCCCACGCCGTCCTGTGGGTATACACGGGTCATGGACCACTTTTCCGGAAAAGCACACCCTTTGCGGTGGCCAAACCGCGGGTGCGCGTGCTGCAGCCGAGCATAGTAACCGTGAACCATATATATATATATCCATGTATGCAAATATATCCATGCATGCGAACTATGTGAAGCAATATATATATATATATATATCTATGCATGAGAACCATATGAAATAATGTACAATCCAAGTATAAGAACCGTAGAACCGTAAACAATTACTTGATGCCTTGCTATAACATTTAATCCAAGTACGAGATCCGATATATATCTATGCATGAGAACCATATGAAATAATACATAATCCAAGTATAAGAACCGTAGAACCGTAAACAATTACTTGATGCCTTTCTACAACATTTAATCCAAGTACGAGATTCATAGCAGTTTTAAAAATCAGCACCATTAAACACATAATGTCTAACACCCATCAGTATCTAACTCAAGTACAACACATGATTGACCCCGTCCAAAAAGGTAGAATTAATTGCTAAGACCTTAGGGATAACACCCACCTCTACGAGCGATGAACAAAGCGCTACTCCCCCGTGTCCTGGTGCGCTCCCCGAAACTACAAAGTCCCCCGGGAAAACGTCAGTACTCACCAAACATAAAACCAGGAGAAAAGAAAGGTTGTCCGGATCCCGTCGCGGAACGGGGCTCTCGGGTCCGACGGCGGTGGCGGTGACCGAGTTGGAACCCGTGGCGGCGGTGACCCCGCGCTGCCGCGCTGGCCGCACGCGTATCGGAGCCCCGTGCGGTGTGAGACCCGCACGGTTCCCTGACTGCGGCGGCCCCGCTCGGTGCCTGGTCCCGCGCGCATGCCCAGTCCGCACGCACGGGCGGCCCCGCGCGGGCGCCCAGCCCGCACGCACGGGCGGCCCCGCGCGGCACCCAGGCCCCGCGCGGGTGCCCAGCCCGCACGCACGGGCGGCCCCGCGCGGCGCCCAGGCCCCGCACGGGCGCCCAGCCCGCACGCACGGGCGGCCCCGCGCGGCACCCAGGCCCCGCGCGGGTGCCCAACCCGCACGCCCAGGCGACCCAGCCCTGCGCGCATCCGGCGCCTCGCGACGGCGGTGGCGTGGCTGACCGGATCATCCCGCCTTCCCCCGTGCGATGGTCCGAAGGAAACCCTAGAAAAATAAATAAAAACTCACCGAAACTTCGTGCTTCCGATTCGCCGATGAAGAGGGAGGAAGAGGAGAGTATCGTCCCACGCTTGCTTGCCGGGTTTCGTGGGGGAAAACAATGGTCCCTTCCTTCTCCTCGTCGCGCTCCACGGTTCTTCACTCCGTCTTGCAAGAAAGCCGAGGTTCGGAAACAAAAGGGTTTTCTCGCTCGCACTAAAAAGGGGAACCGTCGTACGGGATAAGGAGAGTGGAAAATAATCTAAGTCATCCTACACGAAATTAAAACCGTCGGTCAAAGCGGAGCGGGGGAAAGAAAAAGAAACCCAAATCCCCAATTAAAAGAAATCGAACCCGGGTTAGATTTACCTCGAAAGGCGTGCTAAACGCTCAAACAGTTAACCAACTTGGGAAATTTATTCCGGGAGATTCTGGGGTCGGAAATCAGATCCGATCGCGCCGCCGAAATCCATTTCGCGAGCTTTATTGTCTAAAAAAATACCCGCGAGCCCCGACAGTCTGCCCAGAGATAAAGAAAAAATAATTCACCCCCGGACCCCTTAGTCGAAATGTGGATTAACAAGAATTTAAAAGAAGGTCTAGAAAGACAAATAAAGCCGCGGTTATTACAGTTTTGATCTGCTCATTCAGTTCCTTAAGTCGGGTCCCTTCAGCCATCTCTACGAGGTATGGATCTTTTGGATTATATTGGAATCTATTATATTTGGATTTCCCTATCTTGAGTAGTGCTTTGCTGATATTTCTTCCTTCTTCTTAACCCAGATTCAATCGTGGCAGCAATATACTGAAGATGAATCAAAGCAATTTTGGAGAAAGGTCTTAATACCTTTCAATCAGCGGAATACTGATTGTTTGTGATCGGTTGTGGGTAAATTGCTTGATTCCGATGCTTGTTGCTCTCTGATTGCTGTGTTGCTCAGATCTGTGGCTGATTGCTTCGATAATTGCTGGTGGCCTCAAATTGTTGCTTAAATCTGTTGCTTGTTTCCTCGATTGTTGCTTGTTGCCTCGAATTGTTGCTTGTTGCTTCACGATCCCTGGGATCGCAAAGGCTCTGATACCAATTTGTAACAATCTGACGAGCCGCAGCCGATCGATGAGAGCTTCGGGCTGACATCCGGGCTTGGCGGTGAGGATGATGGTCCGTTTCCGGACGATCCGTCGCCGATCTATGATGAGATTTCTCTGAGATCTGCGGCGGAGAGGATGATGGTGAGTTCAATTTGATCTGGTAGATCAAATTGATGCTGAACTTTGAAATCTGGGAAGAGATTGGATGTAGAAATTAGGAGAATTTGAGAGGGAATTGGAGGGATCTAGAGAGAGAAAGAGGGAGATTGGGAGTAGAGGAAATTGGGAGGGAAAGAGAAGTGAGATTACTATTTCATTTCATACCCATTTTGCTGTACAGTACTGTATTTATAATCTTCTGTTTAAAGGACTAAGCTGTAGTTAACTAATAGTAATGGTAGTTATTAGTAAAGAGTTGTAATATGTATGCGGGCTTCATTTGGGCTCAATTCTCCCCGTTATTGGGCCCTGGGCTAAAGATGTGCTCGGCTACATTGCTGCTACTCCATTCCTGCTTATCGGATTGTCCTCCACTCCGCGTAGCCCGATCCACTAGAAGCCTCCAGCACCAGGTTCCCCGCTACTTGCCGCCCGATCCGAAGAAGCCTCTCGAGCCTCTGACGCCTGTCGTTTCTCACCTACTCCGGTACATTGTCCTAACCCACCTCTTCGACTTCACTCTGTTTAGTTCCCCTCTTCACTCTCCTCTCCTGAGCTCCTCCTCCATCTTCTCCACCCTTCTATGCATCACCACTCCTTCTCCCCTCTACTGCACTTACCCCACTCTACAGATGCTACGCTTGTTACATAAGGCGGCCACATCTTTTGAAAGGATAAATCCAGGGGTTTACAAAGCAGTGCCCACATGACACTTGGTTTTGGAAAGTATTTTCAAAACCTTTTTGTTTGATAAAAACATGCCGCATACCAATCAAGTCAAGCATATTAAAGTTCATAGTCTAAGATATCAGATTACTCTCGAACCAACATCTATAACGTTCCACATCTAAACAATTGAAAGTTAAAAGCTTAAAAGGAAAAGAGATGAGATAACCCAAGAGCAAGAATGACGGAAATAAAGCCTCCGTGGCTAATGTCCTTTAGACACTGCCTCACCATCGTCCCGACTACTACATCTAGACGAACCTGTCACAGTGTGGGAAAAGTCAGTGACAAATAAAGTAGATGATCCAAACAATTAGAGTACTTTTAAAACAAACCGAATACACCGAAACCTTTCGCTTTTTCCCTCACGAGTCCATACCACTTGATTTATTTGTATGATACCTGTCGGGAGGTCTAATGACCTCCCTCGTGAACAACCACTTTTCTTGCGGAATGCTTTTAACCCCTTCACGGTGCTAGTGCCACACTTTTAGCTGGCGTGAAGGAGTCCCCACTCGGCACTTTCACTTTTGTGGGGTACACGGGTCAACGTACCACAATTCCAGAAAAGTACACCCTTTCGGTGGCCAAACCGCTGGTGTGCGTGTGAGCATTTAAATGCATAACTTGCCGAAATCGGCGTGTAACAATCACCGCGACACTCAGTCGCCACAATTAGTTATAAAAGAAACGGGAAACACTCATGCGATAGGTTTAAACAACTGATACATCTCATCTACTTTATTAGACATGTTATTATACTTGTTATGATATCATACAACACTTATTGCAAAGTTACCCACCTGGTTGCGGGAAGATCGGAACAACTGGATCTTTGACACACTCCCGCAGCGCACTTGGACCTAAAGAAGTCCCTAAAACGACAATCAATATAACGCACCAATACCGCAAAGACGAAAATCCAAGATTTAACTATGCGACGAAAACCCAAAACTCATCATTGCGACGAAAACCCAAAACTCATCATTGCGACGAAAACCCCGTAACGGCATGCGTACGGCGTTTACCCGCGCGGATGCCGCCGCCCGCGGGCTCCCCGCGCAGCACGAGGTCGCCGGTGCGCGCCCGCGGGTGGTGCCCGCGCGGCGTCCGCCTACCCGCGGGAGCCCCGCGCGGCACAAGGCCGCGCGGCGTCCGCCTGCCCGCGGACGCCCCGCGCGGCACAAGGCCGCACGGCGCGTGCCCGCGGGTGGCGCCCAAGCGGCGCCTGCCCGCCCGCGGGCGCCCCGCGAGGCACAAGGCCGCGCGGCGCGCGCCCGCGCGGTGCGCGCCCGCGGGTGGCGCCCGCCCTCCCGCAGGCACCCCGCACTGCATGGAGCCGCGCGGTGCGCGCCCGTGGGTGGCTCCCGCGCGGCGCCTTCCCGTGCGGGCGCCGCCGCCCGCGGTTGGCGCCCCGCGCGGCATAGCGCCGCGCGGCGCGCGCCATCGGCGGCGGTGCTCCGGATCGCGCGGCGGCGACGGCGTTGGTGGCGTGGGCGACGGGGACGGTGACGGTAACGACGGAAGAAGACCCGAAAACCCCAACGATATGTAAAACGAAATCCACTTGCCGTAATTTCCGACAGGGAAGACGTTCCGATCGCTCTCCTCCTTTCGGCACGTTGATCGGGGTGATCAGACTCCTCCGCCTTTTTTCTCCGGTTAGGGTTTCGTTCTTTTCTTTTCTTTCTTTTCCTCTCCGACTAGGGTTTCTCTTTTGCGAAAAGTGGGATTTTCTCTAGTACGTACGAATATTTCCCACCACTTAAAAATTTAACCGCGAATAATAAATAATTTAATTAATTAATTACACGAGATAAACCCGTAACTTCCTCGAAAAGCATGCGGGATATTTCACACGGATTCCGATGCGCGCTAAATCATCGCGACACTAAAAACCCTATTCCGGGAGATCCCAAGGTCTGATTCCAGATCCGATCGCACCGTCGGTCATCGTTTTTCGTGCTCTTTCACAGAAAAATACTCATGCAACACACCGACCGACTTACAGAAACTCGGTAATTTTGATTCACTAAAAGAAGCATTTTATTAAAAGGAGGGTAAAATATCACTAGAAAAGTCGTGTCATTATGCCACTCACATTTTATAAGAAGTTTCGTCCTCGAAACTTATTCTCAACCCTCGCTAAATAATTCGGGAAAACACTCCCCCATTTTCGTTTCCAGTTCCCAAGTTGCTTCGCGTTCCTCGTGATTGCTCCACTGGACTTTTACGTAGGGGATGGTCCGATTGCGCAATTTCTTGTCTTCTCGCGCTAGGATCCGCACCAGCGTCTCCTCAACGCTTAAGTCCTCTTATAACTCGATAGTGGAAGCATCTAGGGCGTGAGAGGGGTCGGAAAGGTACTTCCGAAGCATCAAGACGTGAAACACATTGTGGACTCGATCATGGTTCGGTGGCAAAGCCAACCGGTATGCCACTGGGCCCACACGTTCTAGGATCTCGAACGGTCCCACGTACCTCGGACTTAATTTCCCCTTCAGGCCGAAACGTCAGGTCCCCTTTGAAGGTGAAACTCGGAGCAACACGTGCTCGCCCACTATGAATTCCAAATCCCTTCGTCTGTGGTCCGCGTAACTTTTCTGTCTGCTCTGGGCAGTCAGCAGCCGTTGCTTGATGAGGCGCACCTTCACTTCGGTCTCCTCCACCAAATCTGGTCCCAAAAACTTGCGCTCCCCCAAGTCATCCCAGCATATTGGAGACCGACAGCGGCGCCCATACAGGGCCTCGTATGGCGCTATTTGAATACTGGCCTGGTAACTGTTGTTGTAGGCGAATTCCACAAGGGGTAGGTATCGAGACCACCCTTCGCCCAGATCCAATACACATGCTCGGAGCATGTCCTCTACAATCTGGATCACCCGTTCCGATTGTCCGTCCGTTTACGGGTGAAAAGCCGTGTTGAAATGCAATTTTGTTCCCATTGCTCGTTGTAGGCTCTGCCAAAAGTTCGACACAAACCGCGTGTCCCTGTCCGACGTAATGGACGCCGGTATCCCATGCAACCTTACTATCTCATTAATATATGTTTGCGCCAGTTGTTCCCGAGTCCACGTCGTATGTATGGGTAGGAAATGGGCCGATTTCGTCAAACGGTCCACTATGACCCATATCGCATCATGTCCTTGTGGCGATCTCGGAAAGCCGGTCACAAAATCCATGGTAATCATCTCCCACTTCCACTCCGGCACAGGCAACGGTTGTAACTTCCCTGCTGGGCGTTAATGTTCAGCCTTTAGTTGTTGGCACACCAGGCAATGCGCCACGAATCGGGTCACGTCTCCCTTTAACTTAGGCCACTAGAAGGTTTGTTTAATATCCTTGTACATCTTTGTTCCCCCAGGGTGCGCTGCGTAGGGAGCAGTATGCGCTTCCCTCAGGATTTCCTCTTTGAGCTCCGGTAAGTCAGGCACGCAAATTCGCCCTCGGAATCGTATCGTGCCATCAGAGCTCATTGCGAAATCGCCCCCTTGGTCTGAGGGTATTCTGTCTCGCACAAGTTGTAGCTGGGTATCAGTCGATTGTCCCTGCAAGATCTTGTCGAGTAGGGTAGGCCTAACCACCAGGGTCAGGAGTTGTGCGACCGTTCCTGCCGGTACTACCTCTTGTCTTAATTGCGAGAATTTGGCAATCAGACGGTCCTGTTGGGTAACGGCATTTACCCCTGATTCCACTGTTGGGTTATGTATAATAGGATCTAAATAGGGGAAAAAACACCTAGAGGGGGGTGAATAGGTGTAAACAATAAACACTCAAAAATCTTTGCGATATAAAACCTAATGCGGAAAAAGTAAATAACACGCAGAGATTTTTACGTGGAAAACTCCAAACCGGAGTAAAAAACCACGGGACCGATAACACGGTGAAATCCACTAGAATTAAACACGTACAAGGTGATATACCGTACTCACAGACGACTCAACCTTTTCCATACGCTCCTAGTTGATCTTCTCCGCTCGCTCCACGACGCTTCTCGAATCCACGATCTGCGTCCAACGCCGAATCCACGGCGTCCAACGTCGAGTCCACGACGTCCGACCGAATCCACGGTCTTCACCCAGTAGCACTCTTCGAATCCACGAACGTACCTCGCTCCGAATCCACGAGAGCGGTAGCACCTTGAATCCACAAGGCCACGCGAGTCCACGCGCCGATTTTGGGGTAAATCGATGTTTTTGGGTGGTGATGATCCACCGAATACTTACATTAGAAATAGATCGGAAATACCATCTAAGTATTCATTGATTTGATTCTACTCAAAATGTGAGTATGAAAACCTAGAATCAAATCAATCAATATAGATGAAGAAACATAAGATAGAATCTATGATTTCCTTTCTTCTCTATATGTGGATCTTAGGCCGTATATAAGATGACGGCTTTTAGGTTTAGCGGCTTCTTTTTGGACTATTGGATTAGCCCTAGAAAAAGAATCATAGGGTCTATTTATAGGTTAGAAACCCTTGGAAAAAGATAAGGATAAAAAACTATCCTTTTCTGGAATTTTACATGACGACGATCCGGATCGGAGATCGGCGATCCGGATTGCAGTAGCGAGAAAAACAGTTTCCAGAAAAACGAAGGTTCGGGATCCGGATCGAAGTGCCTGATCCGGATCGTTCATACAGTTCACCAAACATCAACGTTCGGGATCCGAATTGCAAAGCCTGATCCGGATCGTTCAAATAAAATGGTAAACCCAGTGTTCGGGATCCGGATCAAAGTAAGGCTACGATCCGGATTGAACTGGTGTATGAACGAACAACCTTCGGGATCCGGATTGCAAAGTGTGATCCGGATCCTGAACATGTCCCATGTCCAGTTTTTGATATTTATGCAATTACAAATCCATCCAAGTGTTTCTACACTATAAGAAGTATTCGGATCACCAAAGATATTAAGTTAAACATACCTGATCCTTTTGAATTCTTCTTTCTTGAGATTGAGTTATATGATCCAACCTTCTTTACCTTCAATCTTCAAGACTTAACCGAATTCACGAAATACGCCAACTTAAATTCCGTAACAATCTCCCCCTTTGGCGGTTTCGTGACAAAACATAGATCCACTCAAGAAAATTCAAAAAGATATTTTTGTTGCTATCACCATACAACAAAAATTTACAATGGAGATCCAAAATAAAATACATGAGTTAAACTCCTAAAACAGACTCTAGACTTAGACATCTGTACTCTCTGCAAAAGAAATCATTCTTGACAAAAGAAATCGTTAGATACCTCAAGAATTTTATATCATTCAAAAACCACATACAGAGATGAAGTTTATACTCATTTATACTTACCATGACAATTTATACATTCAGATATGTAAATTGATCATAGTTAAAACACCAACATATCTTCTATGCAATCAAAATCCAAATGTCATGTTAGTGAACATCAACTTGTTAGTTATATTACATGCCCAAATAGTTAGTCGAATAGTTAGTCGAGGCATGCATTCAAACACAAATGAAAACCGAAAGTTGAAGTTCTACTTACCTTTCAAGTTGAGGTTATACTTACCTCCATAGTTTCAAGTTTCTCACAAACATTTGTATCATCAATGTTTATCTCTCTCCCCCTTTTTGTCACAAAAGTTAGCCAAAATTTACCAAAATGGAGAGAATAGTTAACAGTTCAAGTACCAAAAGTTTGAGAACTAAAAACTAAAAACTAAAACTTAAAAACCTGCACAAAAAAAAAAAAAAAAAGTTAAAAATCTGAAGTTCCTGCACAAGAGAATTATTAGACAAACGATTCAAGCATCTGAATCTGAGTCATCCGAGGCGCTGTATCCCATTTTCGAGAACATTTTCTGCATTAACTTCTTCATTGACGAGACCGTCTTAGTTAATGTGATTTGGGATGCTGTGATTATTTCGAGTTCTTCGGAGATTCGCCTCTGCTCTTTGGTGATTTGCTCCTGTTGAAAAGACAGTCTCTGTTGCTGTTTGTAGATGGCGGTTATTGATGCTTCATCATCTGCTCCTGGTGCTTTATGTGAAGGCGAGGCAGAGGTGCCTGCACAAGGTTTCTTTGTAGAGGAAGGAGTCGAAGTGACATGAGGCAATTTGTGAAGAGACTTCACAATTGTTGATTCATCTATCATCCCCCAACAGTGTTGATATGATGTCGAGCTGATATCAATCTTAAACTTTTTCAAGATCCTCATGATGATCAATGGGAATGGAAGTCGTTCAGTAGGATGCGGATGCGTAACATATCTAGACATTCTATTCCAAATTATGTACGGGATGTTCATGTTCAACCCTACGGCCTCAGAAGGATGACCTAGGAGATATAAGAACAGCATTCTATCCCATCTCAATACCTTTGTCTGCAAGTTAGGGAGAATGTTGTAACACGTGATGAAGTTAAGAAATCGGTACTCAAGCCGAAGTTGTTTGGATTTTATAGATTTACCATCTGCTGATTCAGTTCCTTTCAAACAAATTCCTTCTATCACGGTTTGCCACATGGCATTCGTCAAACTTCTTCCCATCAAATAGTTGAACCCCGATCTGTTTGATTCCATTCCTAGTACCTCGCCGATTAACTGCGGAGTGATTGTTAGTCTCATCCCTTGGATGTTTGTGTAGAATTGCATCGAACCAAGTTCATCTTCCTGAAGATGTCTTGCATTTGTGTAAAAGGTTCTTACACGATACAAACAATATCCAAGTAATTCCGGGAATCGGCAGACTTGAATAAGATTAGTTCGTTCAATTAAAATTCCAAACTCTGGTGAGTGATTTCGGAGAGCTTCAATGTTGACATGTCGTTCACCGATGCATTCACGATGTTCAAAAGCTCTAAGACGATCAGTGTTAATGAACACTTCTTCCATGCGAGGCGGGGAGTCAGGAGCTATTGGTTTGCTAACATCAGCATTTCATGCTCGTCCAAAGCGTCGAGCTAGTCTCTTCCTCTTCACCGAGATGGATGGGGCAGTCATAGGTGCTTTTCCAGTGTCCATTGCAGTTTTTCCTTTCGAAACAACAGAGGTTTTCTGTGTCGATTTTACAGGATGTGTTTCATCATCTGACAACTCATCCCAATTGACCTCATCCTTTTCTGGTTCAGATTCTGAGTCTTCAAGTTGAACACATTCTCCTTTACGAAACGGTTTCTTTGCCCTCTTTAATTTATTGGTTGCTCTAGTATGTACCATCGCAACAAGAAGAACTATGATCCATGTGAATGCCATTGCTGCAATTGCTTGTGAAAAGAAATCCTGTGAGCAACAACTCAAGAACACGAAAAAAAAATTGTTAATTTTCAAAAATTTGAAAAATTGTACCCAAACAATCATTATCGTGTAGAGAGACTAAGAATCAAATTAGTTTTGCAAAAGGAATTTTAAAAATAGATCAATCGCATGATTTTCGAAAATTCCCATTATATGCCCTAAAACCGAAATTTTTGAAATCGAAGGCCAAAAATCCGTTTATCATTGGAATACCTAGCATATAATCAAAACTAATCTACCCAGAGTTCTTATTTCAAAAGAAATTTGATCAAAAACCATCCACAAACGAAATAGATACAAGAATTTCATCACGTTTTGAGGAAGAATATGAAAAACTGTGATAAACCGAGATTTTGATCAATAAAGCTTACTTGGAATCGAAGAACTTGAGTTTGAAAGCTTCCAAGATGGATGAATTCTAGAGAGAGAAGCTCTGGAAACTTTGGAACAAAAGATTGGAGTAAAAGAAATCAAAACCCTTTTGTTCTATATAAAACCCTAGCCGCGATCCGGATCAGTTCGTGATTACGATCCGGATCGGCTACCCGCAGAGAAAATCTGCGTTCGGGATTCGGATTGGCAAGTCCAATCCGGATCGTCTGCCCGCAGAAGAATATCTGCGTTCGGGATCCGGATCGGCAGGTCCAATCCGGATCGGCTCCAACTTTTTCTTCAGAAAATTTCAGAGAAATTCTAGAAAAAACCAGAAAAAGATTGTAAGCACTTTTGAGTATCAACTTTAAACGAAAATCATCGTTTCATACAACAAGAAATAGATTATGCCAAATCTATCAATAATATTCAACAAATGAAACAAAAATTTATAAAAATTAAATCCCTTAAAGTTGAACAACTTCAATTACATCTAACTTGATCTTATGAGTAATGCCTTTATCAAATCATCAATTCGGTAAAGAAAATGAAATACAAAATCAATAGATGTCTGAAATCCCAGATAAGTTAGATAATATATCTAGTCAATTTATTGAAGAGAGTGGCTCTTTGAGCATCTTTCATTAAAATTCCCACCTTATACCAACCTTGAAATTTTGACAGAGTCAAGTATTTCAACATGCATTTTATTTAATCAAACTTGAAAAACCTTGCTTGGTATACATGTGGTAGCTGCACACAGTACTCGGACGACCGAGGTGGTAGCTCTTTCCTCCATGTGGTGGTAGTTTTCACACTCCTCATTGGGATGTAACTCTTTCCACATCTTTTGAGCATAATACTTTTTCTTTGACTCCCCCTCAATTGGCTATCAATTATTTAAGATATAAAGTATTCAGCCAAATATTGATTTCGATTTCATACTCGACTAAACTGTCAAATAAGATAAAAACTATACCAAGAGATCATTGAGAGAGAAATTGACTTTGATCAAAACAAAGATGAGTTAATTGACATAAATGATCATTGCATCAAATGAAATATTACGATATCTAAAGCATAATAGATTTCTAAATATATAAAAGGATGCAGTTAAAGTCAATAAAACTAATGCTCAATTAATGTTCTATGTCTAAGCATAGATGATGAACAAAAATACAAAAACAAAACCTAACCTAAACACAAGTTTCAAAAAGAGGTTATTTCAAGGAAAGCATTCCAATTGCTTTACGCAAATGAATAAAACGTTTTTGATCCAAAGGTTTTGTTAAAAAGTCAGCTAATTGATCTTCAGTTGAAATGTAGGAAATTTGAAGAATATTTGATTCAACTAGCTCTCTAAGAAAATGATATCTAAGTTCAATGTGTTTTGTTCTAGAGTGCAACACAGGGTTTTTTGAAATGTTTATAGCTAGTGTTGTCACATAAAACAGTTACCGAAGTTGCTGAAATCCGAAAGTCGCTCAACACGCTTTTCATCCAAATGAGTTGAGTTGAACAACTACCCGCTGAGATGTATTCCGCTTCGGCAGTCGAGAGTGCAATGCAGTTTTGCTATTTACTATGCCATGCAACAAGACAATGGCCAAGATAAAAACATGCACCACTCGTACTTTTCCGATCATTCACAGATCCTGCCCAATCGGCATCTGAGTATCCAATAATATCTAGACTTGTTCCCATAGGATACCAAATTCCGAAATTAATGGTTCCTTTGATGTATCGGATGATCCGTTTCACCGCTTTCAGGTGAACCTCCTTTGGTGCTGATTGATATCTCGCGCAAATCCCAACACTAAAGGATATATCCGGGCGACTAGCTGTGAGGTAAAGTAGACTTCCAATCATGCTGCGATAAAGTTTCTCGTCTACATTCTCACTAAGAGATTCACTTCCTAATCCCTTATTGCTAGTTCCCATAGGAGTAGGAAAATCTTTAGAATCTTCTAATCCGAATTTCTTTACCAACTCCTTAGCATACTTGGATTGACACAGATGGATGCCTTCACCATTTTGTTTCACTTGCAATCCAAGAAAGTATGTCAGTTCCCCCATCACAGACATCTCAAATTCGCTTTCCATGGTTTCTGCGAATTTAGAAGCATCATTATCCTTTGTTGCTCCAAACACAATGTCATCGACATAGATTTGTGCAACAATGAAGTTATTTTGATAATGCTTCACAAAGAGAGTCCTGTCTGCTCCCGCTCGAGTATAGCCCTTCTCCAAAAGGTGCTTTGTCAACCTTTCGTACCACGCTCGCGGTGCTTGTTTTAAACCGTAAAGAGACTTTTTCAAACGAAAAACATGGTTAGGTAGTTTACAGTCTACAAAACCTTTCGGTTGAGCCACATAAACTTCCTCATTTAAAAACCCATTTAAAAACGCGCTCTTAACGTCCATTTGAAAGAGTTTTATTTTAAAGTGACAAGCAATAGCGAATAAGATACGAATGGACTCGAGTCTAGCTACAGGGGCGAACGTTTCATCAAAGTCTATACCTTCTATTTGAGAGTAGCCTTGAGCAACTAAACGTGCTTTGTTCCTGATGATGGTACCATCCTCATTTTTCTTGTTCTTGAAAATCCATTTAGTACCGATCACATTGTATTGCTTCGGAGGCGTCGTTAATTCCCAGACTTTATTGCGTTCAAACTGATGGAGCTCTTCCTGCATTGCTTCAATCCAGTAGTCATCCTGAAGAGCTTCATCGATATTCTTTGGTTCGATCATGGAAACGTAACAAGCGAATCCACAAACCAACTGTCTCCGAGTTTTGACTCCTTCTTGTGGGTCTCCAATGATGTTTGATTCAGGATGATCCTTGGAGATGCGTAACGTTTGTTGTAATGGAGTACTCGGAGGTACATGAGAAGATTCCTGCACATTAGATAGACTTGAAGAACCATTAGATGCATCATTAATATTGGAAGTATTATCATGAGAAGATGCACTTACAGGAGTATCATCATCAAGAGAGATATCAGGGGTAGATTTATCAGATGCAAAGTGGAAAGTTTCATCTACTTTAACATTTATAGATTCTACGATCGTCTTAGATTCCAAGTTAAATACCCGATATGCTCTACTATTTGTAGAATACCCCAAGAAAATCCCTTCGTCACTTCGAGAGTCAAACTTTCCAAGATTTTCGCGGTCACGTAAAATGTAACACCGACTCCCGAAGATACGAAAATATTTGATGTTGGGTTTTCTACAACACCATAGTTCATATGGTGTATTTAACGTTCCCGGGCGCAAATAAACTCGATTAATAACATAGATTGCAGTGTTCACAGCTTCAGCCCAAAAATGTAGCGGTAAATTCCGGCTATGAAGCATAACACGTGCCATCTCTTGAACAACCCTGTTTTTGCGCTCGACTATACCATTCTGTTGAGGTGTATAGGGTGCTGAGAATTCATGCTTAATGCCGTTGGAAGTGCAAAAATCAATGAATTTAGAGTTTATGAATTCTCCACCTCTATCACTTCTAACACGAATGATCTTTTCATTCTTTTCAATCATAATACGAAGGCAAATCTCGTGAAAAGAATCAAAAGTATCAGCTTTCTCTTTTAAAAATGCTACCCATGAATACCTAGAGAAATCATCAACCAATAAGAAAATATACCATTTACCTCCCAAGGATGGTTGACGTGTCGGCCCCATAAGATCCATATGCAATAATTCCAAGGGCCGTTTGGTACCGACGTGGTTCAGGTTCTTGTGTGCAGCCCTTGATTGTTTTCCCTTAAGACAACCACCACACACAATGTTTTGTTCAAGTGAAAGTTTAGGAACCCCCTTGACCACGTCATTGTTTGAAATTCTAGCAAGTTCCTTAAAATTTATGTGTCCTAGCCTTTCATGCCAAAGTGTTTCATTATTCAAAGAGGCTAAGTTACAATTTTCAGAAATTTTATTGGGAACAACATAACAATTATTTTCAGATCTAACCCCTTTTAAAAAGAAAACATGATCCTTATCAGTTACAATGCATTCAACAGATGAAAAATTAACAGAAAAATCATTGTCACAAAGTTGACTGATACTAATGAGGTTAGTCTTAAGCCCATCAACAAATAACACATTATTCAGAATCGGGCCATCTGGAATAGCTACTGTTCCTTTTCCAACAATTTTGGAAGACTGACCGTCTCCGAAAACTACAAGTCCTCCGGAGATTTTCTCAAAATTTTGAAAATAGTTTTTGTCACCGGTCATGTGACGGGAACAACCGCTATCCAGATACCAAGACGAATTATCATATGCATGCAAGGAAATATTTGTAACAAGACAAGGGAAGATTTCACCTTTGCGTACCCAAACCTTTCGAGTTTTGGTGTACGTCGGAAATGATTGTGAAGTTGATACCTTTGGTGAAAGCGTCTTGTTTGATCCATTGCTTTTCCTTGACGTCGTCGTCTTGTTTGATGAACTACCGAGGCTTTTTCCTTTCGAATAATTTGCATTTGCTTTCCGAGGAATTACCCTTTTGGTAGTCGTTGCAAGAAGTGCTTGAGTTGAGCGTTTGGCTCCCATCTTGCAATTTCTCCTTATGTGCCCTGCAATGCCACAACGAAAACATACCTTGATGCTTGACGATTCCGAAGAGGGGGAAGTAGGTTTGTTGTCGTTGTTTGTCGTCAAAACCGATGTCGGAGGAGGAGATACCGACTGGGGCACAAAGACTGTCCCAACCGAACTAAAATTGTCTTCAGTTCGATTGTATCCGAGGCCGAACTTGTTTGATTGACCAAGACCAAGAAGCTTATCCAACTTACTCCTTCCTGATGAAAATCGCTGTAAGTCATCCTTGAGTTGGAGAATGGTCTCTGTCATTTCCAATTTTTCCTGTCGAGCCTCGTCGTTGAGCTTCAAGAAGTAATTCGCTTTGTTCACCATATCTATATAATTCTTCTCGAGTTGCTCATTGGACTCTTAAAGGGAAACATTTGCTTTTATCAGATTATCCCTTTCCACTTCAAGATCGGTCGAGAGAGAAGTTACCCTTTTTACTTCTTCTTCGAGATCCTGCAATCTCCCTCTCAACCCCTTGTTTTGCTTAGCCAGTTTCTTTGAATCCCTCAAAAGTCTGTGATAGGCTAGAGCAAAATCTTCACCTTCCGAATCATCCGATTCATCATCCGTTGCAATCTTTTCAACAGTGGAGTTGGACAATGACTCGGATGTACTAGCCATTAAGCACATGAAGGGTGAAGATGTGGACGCGTGGAACGCCGTTGCGTTATCTTCTTCATCACTTGACGATGACTCATTTGACGATGAGGTGTCATCCCAAGTGACGGCTTGCATCGCTTTCTTCTTTGACGGATTCTTATTTGGACATTCCGTTGAGATATGGCCGTACCCTCGGCACTTGAAGCATTGGACTTGTCCTTCTGTGCTTTTCTTATCCTTAGAAAAACCCTCTTGCTTTCTTGACTTGTAACTTGAAGAACCCTTGCCTTTCTTCCACTTTCCGAAGGATGGAGTTTTGCTTGAATTACCCCTTCGAAAATTTTAGCGAAACTTCCTTGTCAAGATAGCGAGCTGCTTCTCAAAGTCCTCCATAGATAGGTTCTCGTCATCGCCTGAGGAGGATGAATCCGCGTCTTCTTCTTTCGTTGTTTTCAAAGCATAACCTGAAGACTTAGAAGAGGATGCCTTTCCCGAAGAATAGTTAGTAGGAAATGTCATTTCATATGTTTGTAAAGAACCAACTAATTCTTCTACACGGATTTCGTCCGGGTGTTTAATAGTTTCAATGGCTGTAACCTTGGAACGAAATCTTTCAGGAAGAGTTCTTAATATTTTTCTTACAACTTTAAATTCTGGAATCTTCTCTCCCAAGTTAGCACATGAGTTTACGATGTCTTGCAATCGTGTGTAATAGTCTGTGAAAGATTCATTTTCTGCCATGAAAATAGAGTCAAACTTGCTCGTAAGCATTTGCAGTTTCTGAATCTTCACAAGGTTAGTTCCCTCATGCGTAACTTGAAGAACATCCCAGATTTCTTTCGCAGTCTCACATGCCGAGACGCGAGAGAACTCTGTTTGTGATAAGGCATTAAATAAAGCATTAATTCCCTTGCCATTGTAAGAAGAAAAATCAATCTCTTCCTTGGTCCATTTCGACCTAGGTTTGATGGTGCGAACATCACCAATAAATTCAGTTGGATTAGACCAACCTAATTCAATTGATTGCCACACCCATTCGTCGATGGAAATTAAAAAGGCTTTCATCCGTACTTTCCCGTACGCATAATTTGTTCCATCGAAGAACGGAGGTCTGTTGATGTTTCCACCTTCAACCATTGTTTACAACCCTATTCCCGCTCTGATACCACTTGTTGGGTTATGTATAATAGGATCTAAATAGGGGAAAAAACACCTAGAGGGGGGTGAATAGGTGTAAACAATAAACACTCAAAAATCTTTGCGATATAAAACCCAATGCGGAAAAAGTAAATAACACGCAGAGATTTTTACGTGAAAAACTCCAAACCGGAGTAAAAAACCACGGGACCGATAACACGGTGAAATCCACTAGAATTAAACACGTACAAGGTGATATACCGTACTCACAGACGACTCAACCTTTTCCATACGCTCCTAGTTGATCTTCTCCGCTCGCTCCACGACGCTTCTCGAATCCACGATCTGCGTCCAACGCCGAATCCACGGCGTCCAACGTCGAGTCCACGACGTCCGACCGAATCCACGGTCTTCACCCAGTAGCACGCTTCGAATCCACGAACGTACCTCGCTCCGAATCCACGAGAGCGGTAGCACCTTGAATCCATAAGGCCACGCGAGTCCACGCGCCGATTTTGGGGTAAATCGTTGTTTTTGGGTGGTGATGATCCGCCGAATACTTAGATTAGAAATAGATCGGAAATACCATCTAAGTATTCATTGATTTGATTCTACTCAAAATGTGAGTATGAAAACCTAGAATCAAATCAATCAATATAGATGAAGAAACATAAGATAGAATCTATGATTTCCTTTCTTCTCTATATGTGGATCTTAGGCCGTATATAAGATGACGGCTTTTAGGTTTAGCGGCTTCTTTTTGGACTATTGGATTAGCCCTAGAAAAAGAATCATAGGGTCTATTTATAGGTTAGAAACCCTTGAAAAAAGATAAGGATCAAAAACT
>CM055084.1:100169-160482 GCA_029204045.2 Tillandsia leiboldiana
ATCCTTTTCTGGAATTTTACATGACAACGATCCGGATCGGAGATCGGCGATGCGGATTGCAGTAGCGAGAAAAACAGTTTCCAGATAAATGAAGGTTCGGGATCCGGATCGAAGTGCCTGATCCGGATCGTTCATACAGTTCACCAAACATCAACGTTCGGGATCCGGATCGTTCAAATAAAATGGTAAACCTAGTGTTCGGGATCCGGATCAAAGGAAGGCTACAATCCGGATTGAACTGGTGTATGAACGAACAACCTTCGGGATCCGGATTGCAAAGTGTGATCCAGATCCTGAACATGTCCCATGTCCAGTTTTTGATATTTATGCAATTACAAATCCATCCAAGTGTTTCTACACTATAAGAAGTATTCGGATCACCAAAGATATTAAGTTAAACATACCAGATCCTTTTGAATTCTTCTTTCTTGAGATTGAGTTATATGATCCAACCTTCTTTACCTTCAATCTTCAAGACTTAACCGAATTCACGAAATACGCCAATTTAAATTCCGTAACACATGCCACGCGGGCAGGTGCCGCGCGACGGCAGCAGCGCGCGCCGCGCGGGGCGCATGCTCGCGCGGCCGCGGTTACATGCCGGGCGGGCGGGCGCCCGCGCGGCGGCGGTAGCCCGCGCCGCGCGGGGCGGATGCCCGCGCGCGCCGCGCGGGGAGCATGCCCGCGCGGCCGCGGCTGCATGACACGCGGGCGAGCGCCCGCGCGGCGGCGGCAGTGCGCGCCGTGCGAGGCTTATGCCCGGCGGCCGCGGCTGCATGCCGCGCGGGCAGGTGCCGCGCGGCGGCGGCAGCGCGCGCCGCACGGGGCACATGCCCGCGCGACCGCGGCTGCATGTGGCGGCGGCGGCGGCCGCAGCAAGTGCCACGCGGGGTCAGTGCCCGCGCGGCCGCGGTTTGCGCCGTGTGAGCCTAAGACCGCACGATCTCGGAGTGTGCCGCGCGGGGTTGGTGTAGAGTACCGGGTCTTCGGATAGCGCGCCGACCACACAGATGACTTGGAGCAGAGAGTTTCCTTGAGCATGTTGCATTTGAGTTTACAGTTGATGCCGGGTTGATTCGGATCAACGCGGAAGCTCCAGCTCGATTCGGGGTTTTTCCGGGCTTTGTTGGCCGATAGAGGATGAGATTGGAAATTTTCGACTTCACCGTGGAGTGCCGGAAATTCAGGAACACTTGGAACACGTGTATTTCCAGATTACGGCGAGGTTCGGGAGGTTCCGGACTGACGCGGAGGACCCGGAGGCAAAAAGTGAGTCGGAACTGGCAATTTTGGAGCCGGTAATTGATTTGAGCACCCCGACTCAACGGATGAGCTTTTTGAAGAGAAAAAGCTGTGGACACGTGTATTTTCAGATTACAGCGAGGTTTGGGAGGTTCCGGACTGACGCGGAGGACCCGGAGGCAAAAAGTGAGTCGGAACTGGCAATTTTGGAGCCGGTAATTGATTTGAGCACCCCGACTCAACGGATGAGCTTTTTGAAGAGAAAAAGCTGTGGACACGTGTATTTTCGATTTACAGCGGAGTTCGGGAGGTTCCGGGCAGCGGCGGAGAGCCCGAAGGCAAAAAGTGAGTTGGAGTTGGATTTTTGGAATTAAATAATTAGTTAATTAATTAATAAAGCCTTTTGCTTTATAAAAGGCTCCAACCTTCACCCTCTGCAGCAGAGAAAGAAAGAAAGAAAAGGAAGAAAGAAAGAAAGGAAAGGAAAAGAGAGGAAAAGGAAAAAGAAAAGGAAGAAGAGGGTTTTCGAGGTGATCTTGGATTTTTGGACTCGCCGTTGGAGGCCGTGTGAAGCTCGTGGGCGTGCGACGTGCGACGACGAGGTAAGCAAAATTCAGATTTTGGGTTTTTGGTGGTTTGTGCAGTTTTTTTGGATTTGGATTTTTGGAGTTTTGAGCTTTGAGGATTTTAATTGGTTTTTAAATGGCTAAAATCGGATTTTTGGATTTGTCGGAATTTTTCGGGGCTTTTTGTGGTTTTTCGTCGCCGGCGGCCGCGCGCGCGCGCAACGGCGCACGTGCAGCGCCAGGGTGCTGCTGTTGGCAGCACCCTGCGGCGGCAGTGCCGCTGGGCGCGGCGCCGCGTGCAGCAAAGTGCTGCACGCGGAGCTGCCTGGCCGAGCGCGGGCGCGCGCGGCAGGGCCGCGCGCAGGTGCGCACGGCACTGCCTGGCCGCGCGCGGGCGCGCGCGGCAGGGCCGCGCGCAGGTGCGCGCGGCACTGCCTGGCCGCGCGCAGGCGCGCGCGGCATGGCCGCGCACGGGGGCGCGCGGCAGGGCCGCGTGCAGGTGCGCGCGGCACTGCTTGGCCGCGCGCGGGGGCGCGCGGCAGGGCCGCGCGCAGGTGCGCGCGGCACTGCTTGGCCGCGCGCAGGCGCGCGCGGCACTGCTGGGCCGCGCGCGGGCGCGCGCGGCAGGGCCGCGCGCGGGCGTGCGCGGCACCGCCTGGCCGCGCGCAGGCGCGCGCGGCATGGCCGCGCGCGGCAGGCCCGCGCGCGGGCCTGCGCGGGCGCGCGCGGGCGCGCGCAGCGCAGCGGGCTGCGCGCGGGGCCGCGCGCAGCGCCGCGGGGCGCTGCGCGCAGCGCCGCTGGGCACCGCGCGCAGCGCCACTGGGCGCCGCGCGCAGCGCCGTAGGGCGCTGCGCGGCGCGCTCCGGCACCGCGCAGCGGGTCGCTGCGCGGTGCTGCTTGGTTTGGCTCCGTGCGGCGGGCTTCCCTCGTCGCGCGGCTGTGTTTTTCGCCGCTCGGCGTGCCCCAGGACAGCGACGGCACCTTGGTTCGCGTGCCGGCGCCGCTTTTACCGTCGGGCGTAGTTTTTTGCCGACGGAGCTGTTTTTCGCAAGCCGTTTCTCGCTGGTTTTCGAGCAGACTTCGCAAGCGGTTTTCGCTGTTTTCGCTCGCAGATTTCGCGTAGTTTCGCGCAGGTTTTCGCGCAGCTTTCGAGGCGTTTTCGCGAGGGGTTTTCGCAGTTTTCGTGCGCCGTTTTCGCGCAGTTTCGCGCAGGTTTTCGCACAGGTTTTCACCGTTTTTCGCGAGCAGGTTGCGAGCAGTTTCGCAAGCGTTTTTCGCTGTTTTCGCTCGCAGATTTCGCGCAGTTTCGCGCAGGTTTTCGCGCAGGTTTTCGCCGTTTTTCGCGAGCAGTTTGCGAGCGGTTTAGCGCGTTTTTCGAGCAGATTTCGCGAGCGGTTTGCGCAGTTTTCGCTGGTTTTTCGCAAGCTATTTTTGAGCAGTTTTTGCGCCGACGGAGCTGTTTTCGCCGTCGGGCGCTGGTTTTCGCCGACGGGCTGTTTTTCGCCGTCGGGCGCTGATTTTTCGCTGACGGAGGCTGTTTTTTTCGCCGACGGAGCTGTTTTCGCCGTCGGGCGCTGATTTTCGCCGACGGGCTGTTTTTCGCCGTTGGGCGCTGATTTTTCGCTGACGGAGGCTGTTTTCGCCGACGGAGGCTGTTTTTCACCGTCGGATGCTCGGTTTTGACCATTTTGATTGATTTTGCGATTTCTTTGCTCCTGGCAGCTTGCAGTGTTGTTCTTAGCTTCCGCCGGGGGCGGTTGTTGGTTTTTCCGTCGCGTGGACCCGCCGGCTTGTTTCGGGACATCTGCAGAGCGCGCGGTCGTGTGGTTGGACGCAGCGTGCTCCGTTTTGCGTGCGGACCTCGTGGAGGCAAGGTAAGTCCCGCTGTGCCCAATTGCAAGTGTCGACAAGCAATTGGTGGCTTTCTGAGGTGGGTTGGTTTTCTCTCCAAGTCTACGGACTTCCTTCTAATTCTATTGTGATAGGATTGCATGCTAGTTTAAGTGTTTTCTTGGAACTTAACTAGCACCCCCGTCATATGTGCATGTGTTTGACCAGACCAATAGAGAACCTTAATCTGGGCTAGGTTCTTTTATGTTTTAGACATCCCACACCGTGCATATCCTTCGGGACATAGAGTTCCTCGCCCGGGTAGTGGGCCGAGTGATCAGAGTGTTGTGGGACGGGTGTTGCACTCGGGCCCGGGGGGCCGAGTGGGGTCTGGTGGCTGGGTTAGGCCAGTGTTAGTGTTTTGGGGAACCGTTTCAGGTAAACGGTGGTCCCGGGGTTTTTCCTTTCCGCTGTTCTTCTCGTCACCACCATGTTGTGATCGTGGTGCACGGGTGTTAGCAGGACCTTGAACCCAGAACCTTTTTGGACGAATGCATGATTTTGGTCAAACAATGTTTCTTCCAAGCCTCACAAGGTCGCCTGAGTCTGTTCTTGTTTGATAGGACGAGGGCATTAGCTCTTCGAGGTTTGGGCATAAAACTTGTTTTCAAGGGTTTTTCCTAAAAAGACTAAAAATCATTAAAAGATGGATTTCTCTCAGATTGAATGATTTTCTGAAATAAATGACATGGTTTCTTATAAACTTATCCACCCGAGCGGATTCGAGTGATCTGGGTTCTAAGGGTTGCTTTCTTTCTTGGGGACGTAGGTGTTAGTCTCCTGGGGTTTCAGACCCTTCGCAGATCTGGCTGTGGAGCATCTCCGGCCGTGAGTTGTGTGTTGAGTACTATAGGGTGTTCTTGTGGGAGCCGTTGGGAGAGACGGTGGTCTCAGCTGTGTGGTACTTTCGTTGAGCGGGTCAGTGTTGTGAGATTGAGTCGTGGAGGGTTCTCCGACTGAGTTGTGCTTTGAGCATTGAGATACCGATCTGTTTGATCGAGGACTATAGCCTGCAGGAGCCACTTGTGAGACAGTGATACTGATGTGATACTTGAGTTCGGTGGGGTCGCACCCCTCGAGCTACGCCCCGGGTGCGTTGATGATTCCGAGCCTGATGAGGCTGCGATGATGATACCGAGCCTGACGAGGCTGCGATGATGCGCCTAGTTCATATACTAGAGGTCGCTTGATACCCCTGGCCGAGCTACCATGGGGTCACTGTGTGAGATATCGAGTTTGTCCGTTTGGACACCCTGGTTGATACACCAGGGGGCGCAGGCTTGACTCGACTGGACCCTGTGGGGCAGTCGCTGAGATTTGGGATATACTGAGAGAGTGATGGCATGGCATGTGTCATAGTAGAGTGTCTTGAGAGTAGTACTTGTGACATATTGTCAGCAGTGAGTGGCTGCATACCATCATCCATAGTCTCTTCTTTTGAGCATAGTAGATAGAGGCATGATAGCTGTAGATTCTTTTCCAGCTTATTTTTATTATCGGTCATAGAGGCATGGCATGTGTCATAGTAGAGGCATGATAGCTGTAGATAAAGTGCTGCACGCGGCGCTGCCTGGCCGCGCGCGGCAGGGCCGCGCGCAGGTGCGCGCGGCACTGCCTGGCCGCGCGCGGGGGCGCGCGGCAGGGCCGCGCGCAGGTGCGCGTGGCACTGCCTGGCCGCGCACGGGGGCGCGCGGCACTGCTTGGCCGCGCGCAGGCGCGCGCGGCATGGCCGCGCGCGGGGGCGCGCGGCAGGGCCGCGCGCAGGTGTGCGCGGCACTGCTTGGCCGCGCGCAGGCGCGCGCGGCATGGCCGCGCCCGGGGGCGCGCGGCATGGCCGCGCCCGGGGGCGCGCGGCAGGGCCGCGCGCAGGTGCGCGCGGCACTGCTGGGCCGCGCGCAGGCGCGTGTGGCAGGGCCGCGCGCGGGCGTGCGCGGCACCGCCTGGCCGCGCGCGGCAGGGCCGCGCGCGGGCCTGCGCGGGGGCGCGCGGCCGCGCGCAGCGCAGCGGGCTGCGCGCGGGGCCGCGCGCAGCGCCGCGGGGCACCGCGCGCAGCGCCGCAGGGCGCTGCGCGGCGCGCTCCGGCACCGCGCAGCGGGTCGCTGCGCGGTGCTGCTTGGTTTGGCTCCGTGCGGCGGGCTTCCCTCGTCGCGCGGCTGTGTTTTTCGCCGCTCGGCGTGCCCCGGGACAGCGGCGGCACCTTGGTTCGCGTGCCGGCGCCGCTTTTACCGTCGGGCGCAGTTTTTCGCCGACGGAGCTGTTTTTCGCAAGCCGTTTCTCGCTGGTTTTCGAGCAGACTTCGCAAGCGGTTTTCGCTGTTTTCGCTCGCAGATTTCACGCAGTTTCGCGCAGGTTTTCGCGCGGCTTTCGAGGCGTTTTCGCGAGGGGTTTTCGCAGTTTTCGCGCGCCGTTTTCGCGCAGTTTCGCGCAGGTTTTCGCGCAGGTTTTTGCCGTTTTTCGCGAGCAGGTTGCGAGCAGTTTCGCAAGCGGTTTTCGCTGTTTTCGCTCGCAGATTTCGCACAGTTTAGCGCAGGTTTTCGCCGTTTTTCGCGAGCAGTTTGCGAGCGGTTTAGCGCGTTTTTCGAGCAGATTTCGCGAGCGGTTTGCGCAGTTTTTGCAGGTTTTTCGCAAGCTATTTTTGAGCAGTTTTTGCGCCGACGGAGCTGTTTTCGCCGTCGGGCGCTGGTTTTCGCCGACGGTCTGTTTTTCGCCGTCGGGCGCTGATTTTTCGCTGACGGAGGCTGTTTTTTTCGCCGACGGAGCTGTTTTCGCCGTCGGGCGCTGGTTTTCGCCGACGGGCTGTTTTTCACCGTCGGGCGCTGATTTTTCGCTGACGGAGGCTGTTTTCGCCGACGGAGGCTGTTTTTCGCCGTCGGATGCTCGGTTTTGACCATTTTGATTGATTTTGCGATTTCTTTGCTCCTGGCAGCTTGCAGTGCTGTTCTTAGCTTCCGCCGGGGGCGGTTGTTGGTTTTTCCGTCGCGTGGACCCGCCGGCTTGTTTCGGGACATCCGCAGAGCGCGCGGTCGTGTGGTTAGACGCAGCGTGCTCCGTTTTGCGTGCGGACCTCGTGGAGGCAAGGTAAGTCCCGCTGTGCCCAATTGCAAGTGTCGACAAGCAATTGGTGGCTTTCTGAGGTGGGTTGGTTTTCTCTCCAAGTCTACGGACTTCCTTCTAATTCTATTGTGATAGGATTGCATGCTAGTTTAAGTGTTTTCTTGGAACTTAACTAGCACCCCCGTCATATGTGCATGTGTTTGACCAGACCAATAGAGAACCTTAATCTGGGCTAGGTTCTTTTATGTTTTAGACATCCCACACCGTGCATATCCTTCGGGACATAGAGTTCCTCGCCCGGGTAGTGGGCCGAGTGATCAGAGTGTTGTGGGACGGGTGTTGCACTCGGGCCCGGGGGGCCGAGTGGGGTCTGGTGGCTGGGTTAGGCCAGTGTTAGTGTTTTGGGGAACCGTTTCAGGTAAACGGTGGTCCCGGGGTTTTTCCTTTCCGCTGTTCTTCTCGTCACCACCATGTTGTGATCGTGGTGCACGGGTGTTAGCAGGACCTTGAACCCAGAACCTTTTTGGACGAATGCATGATTTTGGTCAAACAATGTTTCTTCCAAGCCTCGCAAGGTCGCCTGAGTCTGTTCTTGTTTGATAGGACGAGGGCATTAGCTCTTCGAGGTTTGGGCATAAAACTTATTTTCAAGGGTTTTTCCTAAAAAGACTAAAAATCATTAAAAGATGGATTTCTCTCAGATTGAATGGTTTTCTGAAATAAATGACATGGTTTCTTATAAACTTATCCACCCGAGCGGATTCGAGTGATCTGGGTTCTAAGGGCTGCTTTCTTTCTTGGGGACGTAGGTGTAAGTCTCCTGGGGTTTCGGACCCTTCGCAGATCTGGCTGTGGAGCATCTCCGGCCGTGAGTTGTGTGTTGAGTACTGTAGGGTGTTCTTGTGGGAGCCGTTGGGAGAGACGGTGGTCCCAGCTGTGTGGTACTTTCGTTGAGCGGGTCAGTGTTGTGAGATTGAGTCGTGGAGGGTTCTCCGACTGAGTTGTGCTTTGAGCATCGAGATACCGATCTGTTTGATCGAGGACTATAGCATGCAGGAGCCACTTGTGAGATAGTGATACTGATGTGATACTTGAGTTCGGTGGGGTCGCACCCCTCGAGCTACGCCCCGGGTGCGTTGATGATTCCGAGCCTGATGAGGCTGCGATGATGATACCGAGCCTGACGAGGCTGCGATGATGCGCCTAGTTCATATACTAGAGGTCGCTTGATACCCCTGGCCGAGCTACCATGGGGTCACTGTGTGAGATATCGAGTTTGTCCGTTTGGACACCCTGGTTGATACACCAGGGGGCGCAGGCTTGACTCGACTGGACCCTGTGGGGCAGTCGCTGAGATTTGGGATATACTGAGAGAGTGATGGCATGGCATGTGTCATAGTAGAGTGTCTTGAGAGTAGTACTTGTGACATATTGTCAGCAGTGAGTGGCTGCATACCATCATCCATAGTCTCTTCTTTTGAGCATAGTAGATAGAGGCATGATAGCTGTAGATTCTTTTCCAGCTTATTTTCATTATCGGTCTTATCTGTTATCTTATGCCTCTGGTAGACTTAGTGGGCAGACCGTGGTTCTTGGAGACGGTACCCACTGAGAACTACTGTAGGATGTAGTTCTCACACCCTCTGTCGGTGACAGGTTGCTGAGGCTTTCTTCCGTTCCTGCTGGGCTTGATTGGACGGACCGAGGACAGGGAGTCGCGTGATAGTTCCCTACCAGCATTGTTACTTTAGAGAGAGGTAGATGTACCATCCCGGATTGTGGGAGTTGGTTATGTTTCCTGTTTAGCTATCTCCCATTTGGATTCGTAGATGTTGTATAGGCGGATTTCTATTTGTACCTTCTGATTTTGGGAGATAGGCTATGTGTTGTTGCAACCTTTTAGTTGTAAAATTTTATAGTACAGCTTTTTATCCGCTCTGATATCTGTGTAGCTATAGTTTTGTCTTTTGCAGGCTAGACGCTTCGTCTGTACGGCAGTTTCCGTACAGATGGCGGATCTGTTAGCGAGCCCGGGTCGCAGTTTCGACCCCGGGGCGTGACAGATTAGAGTGGTATCAGAGCCTAGGATATAGGTCATTGAGGACTTAGAAACCCTAGGCTTGTGGTTGGACATTAGGATGACTACGTGAGGGTCGTGACTTTTAGCGAGAGTCCAGATTGAGTTTTTACCTCTCCCTCGTGTTGGGATGAGTGATTCGATATGTTATTCTCTCAAAGTGATTATGTTGGCTGCAGACAACATAATACTTTAGGAAGGATAACAAATTTTAGACTCTCGCTGGATTGGGTCGTATGGTTGTTATGTCCTGACATTCGTTTTTGTTTCAGTTACCTGCGATGCCGCCGAGACGTCGTGTAGCGACGAGTGGGCGTTCGACCTTGGGTGAGGAGGCCGTGCAGGCCGGGCAGAGCGAGGTACAGGAGCTGCGGGCTCAGGTGGCCCAGATGTCTGAGGCGTTGCGGCGCCAGGAGGTGGCGGTCAGGCACCAGGAGGAAAATATGGAGCGCATGATGCGCATGCTGGAGCAGAGGGCACCTCCTGTGGCACCACCATCAGTACTTCCGGATATGACATCCTCGACCTCGTCACAGATTCCTCCGTTGACAGAGACAGAGCAGGTGGAGCTCTTGGATCGACTGTCCTTTTTCCGCAAGTTTCACCCCCCGCGGTTCGCAGGTCAGAGTTCGGAGCCGTGGGAGGTTGAGAACTGGATTGCGGCCATGGAGAAATTGTTTGAGAACCTCTTCATCAAGGAAGAACATCGGGTACATTTGGGGGCGCACTTTTTGGAGAAGGACGCCGAGACTTGGTGGCGTCGAGTTCGTCCAGTGGGACCACCGGGAGTACAGTTATTGACGTGGGCGGAGTTTCGTGCTTTGCTACTCAGAGCCTATTTTCCTGACAGTGCAAAGCAGAAACTAGAAGGAGATCTTCGACGATTGCAGCAGGGTGATCGACCACTTCATGAGTACGTTAATGAGTTTCAGCGGTTATTGAGCTGTGTGCCTCATGTTGCCCGGGACGAGGTCCAGAGGGTTGAGCTTTTTGAGAGAGGGTTGCATCCGGATATTTATCCCCTTGTGCATTCGCGTAGAGCGCCGACTCTGGATGCGGCAGTTGAGCATGCTCGGTGGGTTGACCGAGGGTTTGTGGTTATGTCAGAGATGGAGCGAGCGCCAGGGACCAGCTTCGGGGAGAGACATCCAGTGCCGCCTGATTTTGGACAGTCTAGTAGATCGGGACCCCCGGGGCCGCCACCATCCCAGTCAGAGGGTCGTGGATTTCAGAGGAGACGGAGGTCAGGAGGTCCCCCACAGCCGTGGCACCAGCAGCAGTTTCAGGTTGAGTGTGTCATTTGCGGAGGACCGCATGCAGTGCAGCAGTGTGATCATAGGCAGGGGCGATGCTTTTTGTGTGGGCAGTCGGGACATTTTCTGGCAGCATGCCCTCAGGTAGTACTTTCGGTGATGCCGCTTGCGACGGCACCCCCGCTACCTCTTCCGGAGGAAGGAGCTCCTCCGACTTACCGCCAGCCAGATGAGGCCACGACGTCGAGGCAGTCAGGACGACGATCACCCACATCGAGAGGATGAGTTTGGGTTGCCGATTGATGGGCGCCAGGTTAGCTGATTATGTGGTACTTGGTAGGACTTCCTTTCCTAGTGGTTGAGATCAGAGTTTTGCACCCCTACATGGATGAGTTGGTGGATTGTGGTTTTGGGTTGCGGCCACAGTAGGGACAGCTTCAACATCTCCCTCTCCTTGTTTTCCCGTTTTATCACCGAAAGTAGCAAACGGAGCGAAAAATTTCGAAGGACTACTCCAGAAATGGAGGCGATGCTGGAACCTGTTCTTGTTTGATCGGGGTGAAGGCATCGGTCCTTGGGAAATTTTGTACTTTTTGCTATTCTCGGTTGCTTTTCTAATTGAGAGAGAGTTGGAGTTGACGATAGTCCTGATGTGGGTTTCTTGTGGTAGGGTGTGTGTTTTGGTTTCGAGGACGAAACCTTTTGAAGGAGGGGAGAATGTAGAGTACCGGGTCTTCGGATAGCGCGCCGACCACACAGATGACTTGGAGCAGAGAGTTGCCTTGAGCATGTTGCATTTGAGTTTACAGTTGATGCCGGGTTGATTCGGATCAACGCGGAAGCTCCAGCTCGATTCGGGGTTTTTTCGGGCTTTGTTGGCCGATAGAGGATGAGATTGGAAATTTCCGACTTCACCGTGGAGTGCCGGAAATTCAGGAACACTTGGAACACGTGTATTTCCAGATTACGGCGAGGTTCGGGAGGTTCCGGACTGACGCGGAGGACCCGGAGGCAAAAAGTGAGTCGGAACTGGCAATTTTGGAGCCGGTAATTGGTTTGAGCACCCCGACTCAACGGATGAGCTTTTTGAAGAGAAAAAGCTGTGGACACGTGTATTTTCAGATTACAGCGAGGTTCGGGAGGTTCCGGACTGACGCGGAGGACCCGGAGGCAAAAAGTGAGTCGGAACTGGCAATTTTGGAGCCGGTAATTGATTTGAGCACCCCGACTCAACGGATGAGCTTTTTGAAGAGAAAAAGCTGTGGACACGTGTATTTTCGATTTACAGCGGAGTTCGGGAGGTTCCGGGCAGCGGCGGAGAGCCCGAAGGCAAAAAGTGAGTTGGAGTTGGATTTTTGGAATTAATTAATTAGTTAATTAATTAATAAAGCCTTTTGCTTTATAAAAGGCTCCAACCTTCACCCTCTGCAGCAGAGAAAGAAAGAAAGAAAAGGAAGAAAGAAAGAAAGGAAAGGAAAAGAGAGGAAAAGGAAAAAGAAAAGGAAGAAGAGGGTTTTCGAGGTGATCTTGGATTTTTGGACTCGCCGTTGGAGGCCGTGTGAAGCTCGTGGGCGTGCGACGTGCGACGACGAGGTAAGCAAAATTCAGATTTTGGGTTTTTGGTGGTTTGTGCAGTTTTTTTGGATTTGGATTTTTGGAGTTTTGAGCTTTGAGGATTTTAATTGGTTTTTAAATGGCTAAAATCGGATTTTTGGATTTGTCGGAATTTTTCGGGGCTTTTTGTGGTTTTTCGTCGCCGGCGGCCGCGCGCGCGCGCAACGGCGCACGCGCGGCGCCAGGGTGCTGCTGTTGGCAGCACCCTGCGGCGGCAGTGCCGCTGGGCGCGGCGCCGCGTGCAGCAAAGTGCTGCACGCAGCGCTGCCTGGCCGCGCGCGGCAGGGCCGCGCGCAGGTGCGCGCGGCACTGCCTGGCCGCGCGCGGGGGCGCGCGGCAGGGCCGCGCGCAGGTGCGCGCGGCACTGCCTGGCCGCGCGCGGGGGCGCGCGGCAGGGCCGCGCGCAGGTGCGCGCGGCACTGCCTGGCCTCGCGCGGGGCGCGCGGCAGGGCCGCGCGCAGGTGCGCGCGGCACTGCCTGGCCGCGCGCGGGGGCGCGCGGCAGGGCCGCGCGCAGGTGCGCGCGGCACTGCCTGGCCGCGTGCGGGGCGCGCGGCAGGGCCGCGCGCAGGTGCGCGCGGCAGGGCCGCGCGCAGGTGCGCGCGGCACTGCTTGGCCGCGCGCAGGCGCGCGCGGCATGGCCGCGCGCGGCATGGCCGCGTGCGGGGGCGCGCGGCAGGGCCGCGCGCAGGTGTGCGCGGCACTGCTTGGTCGCGCGCAGGCGCGCGCGGCATGGCCGCGCCCGGGGGCGCGCGGCATGGCCGCGCCCGGGGGCGCGCGGCAGGGCCGCGCGCAGGTGCGCGCGGCACTGCTGGGCCGCGCGCAGGCGCGTGTGGCAGGGCCGCGCGCGGGCGTGCGCGGCACCGCCTGGCCGCGCGCGGCAGGGCCGCGCGCGGGCCTGCGCGGGGGCGCGCGGCCGCGCGCAGCGCAGCGGGCTGCGCGCGGGGCCGCGCGCAGCGCCGCGGGGCACCGCGCGCAGCGCCGCAGGGCGCTGCGCGGCGCGCTCCGGCACCGCGCAGCGGGTCGCTGCGCGGTGCTGCTTGGTTTGGCTCCGTGCGGCGGGCTTCCCTCGTCGCGCGGCTGTGTTTTTCGCCGCTCGGCGTGCCCCGGGACAGCGGCGGCACCTTGGTTCGCGTGCCGGCGCCGCTTTTACCGTCGGGCGCAGTTTTTCGCCGACGGAGCTGTTTTTCGCAAGCCGTTTCTCGCTGGTTTTCGAGCAGACTTCGCAAGCGGTTTTCGCTGTTTTCGCTCGCAGATTTCACGCAGTTTCGCGCAGGTTTTCGCGCGGCTTTCGAGGCGTTTTCGCGAGGGGTTTTCGCAGTTTTCGCGCGCCGTTTTCGCGCAGTTTCGCGCAGGTTTTCGCGCAGGTTTTCGCCGTTTTTCGCGAGCAGGTTGCGAGCAGTTTCGCAAGCGGTTTTCGCTGTTTTCGCTCGCAGATTTCGCACAGTTTAGCGCAGGTTTTCGCCGTTTTTCGCGAGCAGTTTGCGAGCGGTTTAGCGCGTTTTTCGAGCAGATTTCGCGAGCGGTTTGCGCAGTTTTTGCAGGTTTTTCGCAAGCTATTTTTGAGCAGTTTTTGCGCCGACGGAGCTGTTTTCGCCGTCGGGCGCTGGTTTTCGCCGACGGTCTGTTTTTCGCCGTCGGGCGCAGATTTTTCGCTGACGGAGTCTGTTTTTTTCGCCGACGGAGCTGTTTTCGCCGTCGGGCGCTGGTTTTCGCCGACGGGCTGTTTTTCACCGTCGGGCGCTGATTTTTCGCTGACGGAGGCTGTTTTCGCCGACGGAGGCTGTTTTTCGCCGTCGGATGCTCGGTTTTGACCATTTTGATTGATTTTGCGATTTCTTTGCTCCTGGCAGCTTGCAGTGCTGTTCTTAGCTTCCGCCGGGGGCGGTTGTTGGTTTTTCCGTCGCGTGGACCCGCCGGCTTGTTTCGGGACATCCGCAGAGCGCGCGGTCGTGTGGTTAGACGCAGCGTGCTCCGTTTTGCGTGCGGACCTCGTGGAGGCAAGGTAAGTCCCGCTGTGCCCAATTGCAAGTGTCGACAAGCAATTGGTGGCTTTCTGAGGTGGGTTGGTTTTCTCTCCAAGTCTACGGACTTCCTTCTAATTCTATTGTGATAGGATTGCATGCTAGTTTAAGTGTTTTCTTGGAACTTAACTAGCACCCCCGTCATATGTGCATGTGTTTGACCAGACCAATAGAGAACCTTAATCTGGGCTAGGTTCTTTTATGTTTTAGACATCCCACACCGTGCATATCCTTCGGGACATAGAGTTCCTCGCCCGGGTAGTGGGCCGAGTGATCAGAGTGTTGTGGGACGGGTGTTGCACTCGGGCCCGGGGGGCCGAGTGGGGTCTGGTGGCTGGGTTAGGCCAGTGTTAGTGTTTTGGGGAACCGTTTCAGGTAAACGGTGGTCCCGGGGTTTTTCCTTTCCGCTGTTCTTCTCGTCACCACCATGTTGTGATCGTGGTGCACGGGTGTTAGCAGGACCTTGAACCCAGAACCTTTTTGGACGAATGCATGATTTTGGTCAAACAATGTTTCTTCCAAGCCTCGCAAGGTCGCCTGAGTCTGTTCTTGTTTGATAGGACGAGGGCATTAGCTCTTCGAGGTTTGGGCATAAAACTTATTTTCAAGGGTTTTTCCTAAAAAGACTAAAAATCATTAAAAGATGGATTTCTCTCAGATTGAATGGTTTTCTGAAATAAATGACATGGTTTCTTATAAACTTATCCACCCGAGCGGATTCGAGTGATCTGGGTTCTAAGGGCTGCTTTCTTTCTTGGGGACGTAGGTGTAAGTCTCCTGGGGTTTCGGACCCTTCGCAGATCTGGCTGTGGAGCATCTCCGGCCGTGAGTTGTGTGTTGAGTACTGTAGGGTGTTCTTGTGGGAGCCGTTGGGAGAGACGGTGGTCCCAGCTGTGTGGTACTTTCGTTGAGCGGGTCAGTGTTGTGAGATTGAGTCGTGGAGGGTTCTCCGACTGAGTTGTGCTTTGAGCATCGAGATACCGATCTGTTTGATCGAGGACTATAGCATGCAGGAGCCACTTGTGAGACAGTGATACTGATGTGATACTTGAGTTCGGTGGGGTCGCACCCCTCGAGCTACGCCCCGGGTGCGTTGATGATTCCGAGCCTGATGAGGCTGCGATGATGATACCGAGCCTGACGAGGCTGCGATGATGCGCCTAGTTCATATACTAGAGGTCGCTTGATACCCCTGGCCGAGCTACCATGGGGTCACTGTGTGAGATATCGAGTTTGTCCGTTTGGACACCCTGGTTGATACACCAGGGGGCGCAGGCTTGACTCGACTGGACCCTGTGGGGCAGTCGCTGAGATTTGGGATATACTGAGAGAGTGATGGCATGGCATGTGTCATAGTAGAGTGTCTTGAGAGTAGTACTTGTGACATATTGTCAGCAGTGAGTGGCTGCATACCATCATCCATAGTCTCTTCTTTTGAGCATAGTAGATAGAGGCATGATAGCTGTAGATTCTTGTGACATATTGTAGGATGTAGTTCTCACACCCTCTGTCGGTGACAGGTTGCTGAGGCTTTCTTCCGTTCCTGCTGGGCTTGATTGGACGGACCGAGGACAGGGAGTCGCGTGATAGTTCCCTACCAGCATTGTTACTTTAGAGAGAGGTAGATGTACCATCCCGGATTGTGGGAGTTGGTTATGTTTCCTGTTTAGCTATCTCCCATTTGGATTCGTAGATGTTGTATAGGCGGATTTCTATTTGTACTTTCTGATTTTGGGAGATAGGCTATGTGTTGTTGCAACTTTTTAGTTGCGAAATTTTATAGTACAGCTTTTTATCCGCTCTGATATCTGTGTAGCTGTAGTTTTGTCTTTTGCAGGCTAGACGCTTCGTCTGTACGGCAGTTTCCGTACAGATGGCGGATCTGTTAGCGAGCCCGGGTCGCAGTTTCGACCCCGGGGCGTGACAGTTGGTGCCCGCACGGCCGCGGCTTGCGCCGCGTGGGGCTGGGGCCCACGCGGTCACAGCAAGTGCCGCGCGGGGCTGGGGCCCGCGCGGCCGTTCGGCCGCAACGGCGCAGGAAAGGTTAGGCGGCGCGTCGCTCGACGCACGCGAGCGTACCCCGCCTGGTCAAGTTGTCATTAGTGTTTTTAAGTGTTTAGACTCGGTTTGTCTATTATTATTCTTCTGATCTGACTGCGGCTCTTTAGGGGACTACTTCTAGGTCCGGGCGTCGACAGAGAGCAAGGTCCGGTCTCCGGAACGCAGTTTTCGCATGATTGAGGTGGGCTAGGTGTGGTTAATACCGGCGTGGTGTCGTTCCCGAGTATTTGTTTGATAAAGTAGACATATTGGTAAATTGACTTACCCCATAGCATGTGAATCCCTTTAATTATGTTAATCAAAGCGGCTGCGGTCGCAGGGTTGATACACCTTTCTGACTAAAGCGGCTAAGGTCGCAAGGCTATTTTTATACTCATGTTATTTACGCGCACACCGGGAGTTTGGCCACTGCACAGGGTGTATTTTTCCGAAAAGATGGTAAGTCATTTACCCGTGTACCCCACAAGGAGAGGTTAGTGGGGGCCCCTCAAGGAGAGGCGACTGCTACTTGGGCAGTGGAGGGGTTGGAGGCACCAAGAAAATGAGTACGGCATTGGGGTTGGGGCCCAAATCATTTTGAAAGCTGGGGTAGGTGCCCAGAGAGATCTTCGATAGGGATTTAGCGACACATGAGAGGGGGAGGGGGAAAAGTAAATGCTTCGGTTGTTCGGTGTGTTCTTTCTATTCTTGCATTTACATATATATCTTTCTACTTTATCAGTCACTGACAACCCACACTGTGACAGGTTCGAGTAGGGGTCGAACTTGGGACGACAATGAGGCATCGATTAGAGAGCACTAGCCATGAGGGCTAGTAGACGATACACTTTTTATTTTTACTTGTGGTTATTTGATTACTATGGTTAGTTGGACTGTGATACGTTTCTGTAGTTTCTGATGGATGTTGGAATGGTGAACGCTTATAAACTAGTAGCAAGTGATAGGATGTGCAATTGCGGCTGTTTTCTAAATGCAAACCTGGTTTCGAAAGAGATTTCTAAAACAAGTGCCGTACCGACTTTAAAACCCGTGGAATTATCCTTTCAAGTTAAAAAGCCGCCCAAAGAGTTTGCGAAAACGTTTTGGAAAAACTGGGTGTCGTGTGGACACCGGCTTTCACAACCCATGGGTTTATGCTGTAGGCTGTATGAGATAGCGGTGATGGTATGATTTAAAGTATTCTCCCTATTTTGTCTGGCATGCTTGGAATGGTTAAAGTATGTGCATTATTGGCAACGCCGTGCATATACAAAGGAGACTCCGCCCGAGCGGGGAGTGAATTTGTATATGTGGCGGGTCTGGTACGCGCCGGGGGGTGAGTTTCCTTTAAAAAAAAAAAAAAAAAAAAGGTACGTTTTTCGCTCTTTTAGAACCTCCGGGGCGTGACAGATTATATGGTATCAGAGAAAACGACTTTAACCACTGTGGCCAGTGACCAACATCCACAGAATGTTTTAACAAGAGTAACTAACCTAGTTGATAACCAAAGTATAGGTGTGTCACGTAGTAGCGTGAGCCCAGGGGAAATTGAGGGATAGAGTCCCAGGGATAGAAAGTCAAGGTGCCAGGTTTTCCTAGACATAATAGGATTGATGTGATTTCTTTGCGTGTACAGATAACAGTCAGGCTTAGTGAGCAACAGTTAACGGAAATGGACACTGCAGCCGAGGCGAACCACTTACTACGCAACCAGCTACGCGAGGTGGCTGGGCAGCTACTGACTCTCACTGAACGCTTGTGCATACTGACACGAGAGCTTGAGAGTGTCGACCACTTTCAGCGCAGCGCCAGGGACGACGCCTTTCGTAGAATGCCACCGCTGGGCTTTCCCACCTATCAAGAGGCGGTCGACCTGGCCATACAAGCAGAGCAGGAACTTGCTAAAGCACACGCTCGACAGGGACACCCCGGGATGCAGCAGGGCCTGAGAAACCCCTACCCCGGTTCGGCAGAGGACCCCCATCAAAAGGGGCGGGCGACCAAACGCCCAAAGACGGGACAAGAATCTGGACAAACGCTGAAGAAGGGACCTGAACCACTGAAGCCGTGTGTCATTTGTGGTGGCGCGCATCCGATGATGGGCTGCCCTTGGCGGAACGAACACTGTTTCCGATGTAGCAGGCCGGGCCACACACGTTACACGTGCCCCCGGAAGCCGGCTGTCACAAGACCCCCGGCGCCGCAACCCGACGGAACAGAGAGAGCTGCCACCCCCACCCCACAAGGGAGCCCCAACCCAGGAAGCCGGGCAAACCGACGCCTGAAGAAAGTACAAAAAGGCGGGCAGGTGCCAACAGGAGGCCAGGAATGGTCACGGGGACCCTGTGTTATTTGCGGAAAGGCACATCGAGTGACTAACTGCCTTTGGAGGTACTCCCACTGCAATAATTGCGGCAAGCCGGATCACACCCGCACTTCATGCCCGCAAGAGCTACCCGCTACAGCCGCAGTACCGCAGCCGGAAGGACGAGAAGATGCTGCGGTCCCCGACCCACAGAAGGACCAACCCGACGGCCTACGCGCGACAGATCCTTACGACGCTGTATCCCTACCCGGCCACGTCGTGCGCCGCTGGCCCAAGGGGTGTGGGCGGGCTCCCCCAACCGCCCCAGTGGATGACGCAACGTCCCAGAATGGGAAATAGCAGGTAATACTTAAACTACTTTTTACTAGTGGGGAACACCCATCGAACCGGAGCAGTCCATCCTGGTCCGACCCCCACTTTAGTCCCTCTTGCCTTTTGGTTTTACCTTACGGCTCCCCACTTTCCCTTGTCTTCTTTTCTTTTCTCCTCCCAAGTTCCGCCTTAAGAGTTGACGTACTGTAGTTGGGGGGGGGGCTACGGCTGTGCGTCATCAATCGGGTTTTAGGTAAGGCCATAGTATAGAGGAACTACCTTCACCTTGGGTTGTAGACCCATTCGAACAATAACCAGGAGCGACGGCGCCGGCGGGGTCGCTCTGCAACCCGGCTATGTCATTTTGGATGGTTGCAACGTCCAAGAGGTTATGAGGGTTAAATGTCCTAGAGCTAAAGAAGCACTAGGTTGGGCGACCCCCTGGGATGTGGGGCGTCGCAGTACGCCAGATTATAGTCCGGAGTGACGGCGTACCAAAAAGGACCATTCGTTTCCGGTACGGCCACCCCGAGTTTACGATTATACCGTTGAACTCATTATCGCTCCAGCGGAATTCGTGAAGGTAATGGACAGGATCATGGAACCCTTCTTAGACCAATTTGTGGTGGTCTTTATATATGACATCCCGATCTTCGCTCGCTTAGACAAAGAGCATGAGGAACACTTGCGAGTGATCCTCCAGACCCTCCGGTACCAGAAAATTGTACGCCAAACTCAAAAGGTGTGAGATCTGGCTCCACAAGGTAGACTTGCTGGGACACATGGTCTCAGTGTCGGGAATAGTGGAGGACCCGAGGAAGATAGAATCCGCGGCTGACAGGGCTCGGCCAACGACGGGGACAGAAATCCGAAGCTTTCTCGGACTAGCGGGATACTATGGACGCTTCGTGGAAGGCTTCTCAAAGATGGCCACTCCCCTTACTCGACTAACCCAAAAAGGGGAGAAATTCGTCTAGACGGCTCAATTCCAGAAGAGCTTCGAGGAGCTTAAGGACAGACTCACGCGGGCACCGGTACTCCCGTTACCAAAGCCCGGTGAGGACTACGAGATCTATTGTGATGCATCTCAAAGCGGACTGGGAAGCGTATTGATGCAACAGGGGAAGGTCATAGCATATGCATCAAGACAGCTCAAGGATTATGAGCAGAACTCCCCGACACACGACTTGGAGCTCGCGGCAGTCGTGTTTGCTTTGAAGCTCTGGAGACACTACCACTACGGGGCACATTGTAACGTGTTTTCCGATCACCAGAGCCTCAAAGACCTGGTTACATAAAAGGAACTGAACTTACGGCAGAGGCGATGGCTGGAACTATTAAAGGACTACGATTTGTCCATCCATTTCCACCCAGAAAAGCAAACGTGGTGACCAATGCCTTGAGCCGGAAGCGACAGACGGGGGAAACGGCGCTGTGCGCCATTACCCAGAGGATCGGCTAATTGCACAATTTTTGCAACTGAGTCTGGGGGTAGAGCCAGCAGGAGCAGTTGCAAAATTTCTATGCTTAGTGACAAAGCCCATGCTGATAGAGAGGATCGTGGAAGGCCAAGCAACGGACACGCAACTACAGCAGGTACAGAACGGATTATCCTCGGAACTAAGTAGGATTTTGTGATCGGCGCGGACAATGTGTTGAGGTTCTGGGGACGGGTCTGCGTGCCCGAAATACCCAAATTGAGGAAAGAAATTCTGGCAAAAGCGCATAATGCCCCTTACACTGCGCATCCCGGAGGTACAAAAATGTACAGAGACCTGAGGCAGACCTTCTGGTGGCCTAAATTAAAGAATGATGTGACGCAATTCGTGGCACAATGCTTAGTGTGCCAACAGGTGAAGGCGAACATCAGCGACCGGCGGGAAAACTACAACCATTACCCATACCGGAGTGGAAATGGGAATGGATCACCATGGATTTTGTGACCGGATTTCCGCAATCGCAATAAGGACATGACGCGATATGGGTCATTGTGGTCCGTCTGACGAAATCGACCCACTTTATACCGATTCACACGACGTGGAGTAGAGATCGGCTGGCGTAGACCTATATCGACGAGATGGTGAGGTTGCACGGAGTACCGTCATCCATAACCTCGGACAGGGACACACGCTTTGTGTCAAACTTCTGGCGGAGTCTGCAGCAGGCACTGGGAACCAAGCTACAGTTTAGCACGGCATTTCACCCGCAGACGGACGGGCAATCGGAACGAGTGATCCAGATTCTCGAAGATATGCTTCGAGCTTGTGTGCTAAGCCTGGGGGAGGGGTGGACGCGTTACCTACCCCTCGTGGAATTTGCTTATAATAATAGCTATCAGGCTAGTATTCAGAGGGCCTCGTACAAAGCCTTGTACGGACGCCGGTGTCAATCGCCCATTTGCTGGGACGATTTGGGAGAGCTGAAACTCTTGGGGCCAGACCTTGTAGAGGAAACGGAAGCAAAGGTGGGCCTTATCAGGCAGCGGTTGTTGACCGCCCAGAGCCGGCAGAAAAGTTACGCGGACCGGAGGCGACGGGAACTGGAATTCTCGGTAGGGCATCGTGTGTTGTTACGCGTATCACCGTCTAAGGGGACAAGACGGTTCGGCATACGAGGGAAGTGGAGCCCACGGTATGTGGGACCGTTTGAAATTTCGGAGCGCGTGGGCCCGGTGGCTTACCGGTTGGCCTTACCGCCAAATCTTGAACGGGTGCATAACGTTTTTCACGTTTTGATGCTCCGGAAGTACTCATCTGACCCGTCGCACGTCCTCGACGCCTCGGCCGTTGAACTGCGGGAAGACTTGAGCTTCGAGGAAATGCCAATGCGGATCTTGGCAAGAGAAGAAAAGAACCTTCGAAACCGGACAATCCCCTACGTAAAGGTGTAATGGAGTAACCACGAGGAGCGCGAGGCGACGTGGGAACTTGAATCGAAAATGAGAGAGTGTTACCCCGAGTTATTTAACGAGGGTTGAGGTTAAGTTTCGGGGACGAAACTTCTTTTAAGAGGTGAGTGGTGTAATATCATAGGTTTTTGTAACACTTTATACCTCCTGCTAATAAAGTTTTCGTTTAGTGCAACCTTTGAAACGGATTAACTTAAGTCGAAAATTTGGAGGTGCGGGTATTTTTCTGCGATAGAGCTCGGAAAACGGTGAATGACAGCGCGATCGGATCCGGATTCCGACTTACGGAACTCCCGGAAAGGGGTAGAAAGTGATCGCAATGGCCAGGGGGTTGCATCGAAATCCGCGTAAGTGATTTGGCACGCTTTCCGAGGAAAAAGAGGGATTTATCTTTAAAGAATTATCCCGAAGGATCTTATCTGAGGAATTAATTAATTGAGGAATTAATTAATTGAGGAATTATCTCAAAGGAATTATCTCCAATGATTAATTCAATGGTTAATTAATTAGAGATTGAAATCCGACGTATGAATTCTCCGGAATAGGGTTTTGAGGATCGCGGTAACCGTAGTGTGCATCGGAATCCGTGCAAAAGATCGGGCACGCTTTTCAAAGAGATAAGGAATTATCTCTTATGACTTAATAATTATTAATTAATTATTAATATCCGGATGTGGGTTTAACGTACGTACAAATTATCTCTTTCCGGATAGAAAAGAGGAAACCCTAACCGGAGAGAAAAGAGAGAAAAGAGAAAAGGAAAAAGGCAAACCCTAACCGGAAGGAAACGAGAGTAAGGAACGAGCGAAAGAAAAGGGGAAAGGCGAAACCCTAATCGGAAGGAAACGGTGGAAAAGAAGGTGAAGGCCAAAGGACCCAAACCCTCCCGACGAACGTGCCGAAGCCGGGAGCGTGAACGGACCACCGTCTCCGACGATTAGAGGTAAACAAAATTTAATTTCGTGGAAGTTTCGCTCGGTTTTCGTTTTCGATCTTTTTCACGGAGTCTTAGGAGGAATCGTCGCCGCGGAGCCCTAGGGCATCACCGCCGCGACCGGGATGCGCGCCGCGCGGGGACGGTGCCCGCACGGTAGCAACAAGAGCCGCGCGGCGGCCGAGGTTAGGGTAAGCGCTGCGCGGGTCTGGTGCCCGAGCGGCTGCGACAAGTGCCGCGCGGGCGGGCTGTCACGGGGTCAGCTTTTTCGCCTTAACATTACCCCGTGCGGCGCTCAAGTGTCGCACACCCGAGCCAGCCTTCCCGAGTCCCCTTGCCACGGACACGCCCTCGAACTTAAACAGCGGGATCAAACTCAAGCATTAACCAAGCATGCTCCTCCACGAGCCTGACTGCCCGGCGCCGCGCCTTACGTCGAACCCTTTGTCGAACTCCGCGAGTTCCGAACAAACAGCCCCGCCACCGAGGCTGGCCTTCAAGCCGAGTATATTCCGCCTAGCCGGACAAACTCTCCTCGAGAGTGCTACTAACCGAATGTCCCTTTGCCTCCGAAGCAAACATCCAGGACAATACAAGTTCTCACAACTTAGTCCATTTGAATGGGCCCGAGCGAGTTGCCCTTGCGCGTTCCGCTCGTCTGCTAGCCCGTTGCCTTGCCAAGGCGTCGCGCGCCCCGCAATCCCCACGACAGGATCCATAGTCCGGTCGGGCATGTCCCGTTCCGCCGGCCACCTAGTTCCGTCATCGCTCCCGATTCGGTCCAAGGTCCGCTTCCCGAATACCCCACACTACTTGTCCCCGCGTGTGTTCCCTTCGCAAGGGTTTGCCAACCTAGCGACATTCTCCCCGCGTCGCCAACCCCCTGGCACCTCCATTGCACGACCATGCTTGGCCGCCAACACACTCGGCCCAGCATCCAAGGTTGCTTGACGGATGTCGCTCACAATCGAATCAGCCTCGCTCCGCTCCGCTAGCCATTCGGCACCTCCATTGCACGGCCATGCTTGGCCGCCAACACTCTCGGTCCTCTCCATGGCTCGCTTCACGAAAACCAGCATCGATTGTCTCCTCTTACTTCGTGGGCCGCGCCGCACGAATCCTCGCTCGGCACCGCTGCCTTTGCGTGCCTTGTCCATTACGGCGGACCGGCCGTTCCTTCGCCTCGCGAACTTCGTAGGCCTCGCGCCTCACGAATCCCCGCTCGGCACCCACATGCCTTCGCAAGCCTTGTCCATTGAGGCGGACCAACCTTCGCAAGACTGTCCCTCATCCGCTCGTTCGCTCCACTACAGAGATCCGAAACGGCATAAGGTAGTGCAAGCGAACCGAGAGGCAAAACCTCTGGGCCAACCCCGCTCCGTAATCCCGTCGACCTCGTGTCTTTGGCATTACCCTAAGCCCGTGTGCTCAACGACCATCAAAATCCCGCTCACACGAACTTAGGCTTGGCGACTCCGCTCGCCAAGGGATGGCCTATGTCCTATAGGCCAACGGGGGAGTCGGGGCCACTTCGCAAGTGTCCAACCCCTCCTCTAAATAACCCACGAGGCCTCCACCCCTTTGGCACCCCGGGGGTACAAAGGTGCTCACCGAGGGGTACGTTTTGAAACCCCGCATGCGGCACCATTTTCATGGTCATGGCATGGGCCATTGCTAGGGAATTGCCCCCGTTGGTTCGCCCACGGCTCAACCCTGACGGATTGTCCCAACTTCGCAAACCCGTAACTCTGTCAACCCAAATGCCTACCAAATGTCATCCAAAAGTGGCCCCCAAGGATGTCACGGTCGAACCAACACGATCGACACGTGACAGACTCCCCCACCCAAGTTATCGACGCCCTCGTCGATGTCCATCTGTTCTCCAGCTTTCGTTGATAGCTGCCAACCACTACTCCAGATCAGAGCCGCCCTCGGCCTTGGCATCGCATGCCACACTGACCCACCCTGAGCATGTCCGCTACCCAACGTGACGCTTCCGTGCTTCCAGCTTGGTTGATAGCTGCCAACCACTACTCCAGATCAGAGCCGCCATCGGCCTTGGCATCGCATGCCACACTGACCCGCCCTTGAGTATGTCCGCTACCCAACGCGTTGCTGAAACTCCTTGGTCCTCTCGACCGATTCTAGATCAGAGCCGCTCCCGGCCTTGGCATCGCATGCCACGCTGACCCAATACACTGTACAAACCATTCTGTCCCCTTTAGTTGAAGCTCCCAGCTCCGGATGCCTCCCTCGCACCACAAAACTCCTTCACGGAACCAGAATGTTTACCTTGTTGTCTGCTCACGACAACCCAGATGGCACTGGCACTCCACTGCAACTCGGTCCTTCTCGAGGCGCTACTCGGCCCTTCTGTCCCTTTCGCCCCTACTTAACCCAAGTCTCCTGCAGCTAGTCACCAACCTTGTGCCTCCCTCGCAGGGAATCCCATTCCAGCTAGCGATCTCTTCCCAGAACGCTACCGGACCAACTAATGCACTCGGTATACTCCGCGAATATACCTATCCAAACGTGCACGAGTTCCTTTGAAATCAGAAGAGTGGCCCTCCCTCGCTCCCTCCGAGGTCAAACTCCAAACGTCCCAACGTCTTGGAGCGTCCAACGCGAATCAGCTCGCAGCTCGGCTTCGCTTCTCCACCTCGAAATATCACAATATTCATCTAGGCTTCTCCACCCTGGAGCTCCCAATACACAAACTGTGGTCGGGCCAGATCACATCCAACCCCTTCCATTATCCATGAGTACTTCTGCCCATCTCGTGCCCTTCCCGCACACAACTTTGGCCTCACAAATGCCCCCGCAATCACATAACGTCAAGCCATCACCATGGTCTCTCCGAGTTTTCGAGTCTTTTGCCGAGACACACCTGCCCTCGACTACTTCGCACATCTACTTGCTCTACCATGAACTCTTGTTATGCCTCCTGACTGCTTTGCACTTTCGCTACTCGTTGCTGCTTAGCACCTTTGGCTTCTGTACTCCCGGTCGCTCAAGCCCACTCCCTCTAGGCTCTCGCTAAACCCGACTTCGGTCCTCCACCAAAGTCCTCGGCCAAGTTCGAGACTAACGACACCTCGGTTCCATTGCTCAAACTTGCCGTCCTCCATACCTCCAGCAATCACCTTCGCAATAGCCGCTGAACGGAACCCAAGCTTAACCCATCTGCTAGTCTTTCTCACAACTGCTGGTAACGGTGATGTCGCCATCCAACGTCCACCTCCTCACAAATTGCGATACCTCGACCCTTTGAGTTGACAACTGAGTCTTTCCCCTCCCAGCAACCTGTCACTAGGCGATCCTGGACCACAGTCCACCCGAGTGTCATGACTTGTCTCCACGTCTACACTCGAGTCCCAGTCCCTCCGCTCCAAAAGCTCAGGTCCTCGCACAACCTTTGCAATCTGCCAGCAGAGCCCACACGATCCGTCGCACGGATACGTGCCCGCTATCTCGAGACCTTAGCACTGTCACTGCTTTTCCCGAACATAGCTCCTTACCCTGTTCCTCTGAACAAAGTCCAATCTCATCGTTTGATTCGCTCGAATAGGGAGTCCCATTCGTCCAGCCTGTGGCCACACCATCGAGAGCAACCGATCTCCCATCGGCCTTCTCGCCCCAAGTGAGAAACACCAAACCATCCAGCAACCCTTGGCCCACTTCACAACCTAGCCCAAAGCTTAGCTGTTACTGCCACGGACCCAATCAGTCTTGGTTCCCAACTTGTGCTCCACGAAGTTAATTCCTCTGACATGTGTGTTTTTCTCCGCCACGTTCCTTAGACAAGATCCCTTATCAAGTTACCAAACATCGGGGCCACATTCTGCTCAAATGTGCTCCCCCACCCTGAGTCGCAAGCTCCGCCGAGCGCACTCAGACCAAATCCAGGCATTCGCAATGCCCACTTCCGCTGCGCGAGTTTCGGTTCTACCACAACCTTGACTACACCCAACAGCAGGATCCACGTCATTCGTTCATTGTACACGTGGATGCTGTTCTGAACAATCAACGCTGTCACCGCCCTGCCCAGATATAGACTTTTCTCCTTACCCTAGGAGTACAGGTTCAATTGCGATCTCTTTCTCGCATCGAGATAACTCTTTTCAATTCATGGGTACACACTCGAAGAGTAATCGATCTCCCATCGATCTTCTTGTACTGAAACACTTAAACTCAGTCACTACGAAGAAACCCTTCTGCCGCGTGTGCTGCATCCCAATCCTTCCCTTCTAGAGATTCATCCGCTGCAAGACCACAAACCCGGAAGCACAATGCCGCGCAATGTGTTCCTCTCTTTTCCCGAGCCGCGCTCAGGTTCCTTAGGCACCCGCCTAATTCCACTCCGTGGTAACCGCGACCACGGACCACATAATGATTCTCCCAATCATTGCCTCATCGCCTGCCACGCGACTCCGGACTTAGCCATTTTTATAAGTATTGTACTAGAATCCGCTGCACTCTGACTCCGCATCTCCCACAAGCGTAGTACCGCCACAGTGCCTCGCCGACGCCTAGTACCTTCGTTGGAGTGACTCCACTCACACCAACTTCGCCGCCAAGGTCGCACCTTCCGGCCAAATCTTCAACCCATGAGCTCAACTTAGCTCTGATACCACATGTCACGGGGTCAGCTTTTTCGCCTTAACATTACCCCGTGCGGCGCTCAAGTGTCGCACACCCGAGCCAGCCTTCCCGAGTCCCCTTGCCACGGACACGCCCTCGAACTTAAACAGCGGGATCAAACTCAAGCATTAACCAAGCATGCTCCTCCACGAGCCTGACTGCCCGGCGCCGCGCCTTACGTCGAACCCTTTGTCGAACTCCGCGAGTTCCGAACAAACAGCCCCGCCACCGAGGCTGGCCTTCAAGCCGAGTATATTCCGCCTAGCCGGACAAACTCTCCTCGAGAGTGCTACTAACCGAATGTCCCTTTGCCTCCGAAGCAAACATCCAGGACAATACAAGTTCTCACAACTTAGTCCATTTGAATGGGCCCGAGCGAGTTGCCCTTGCGCGTTCCGCTCGTCTGCTAGCCCGTTGCCTTGCCAAGGCGCCGCGCGCCCCGCAATCCCCACGACAGGATCCATAGTCCGGTCGGGCATGTCCCGTTCCGCCGGCCACCTAGTTCCGTCATCGCTCCCGATTCGGTCCAAGGTCCGCTTCCCGAATACCCCACACTACTTGTCCCCGCGTGTGTTCCCTTCGCAAGGGTTTGCCAACCTAGCGACATTCTCCCCGCGTCGCCAACCCCCTGGCACCTCCATTGCACGACCATGCTTGGCCGCCAACACACTCGGCCCAGCATCCAAGGTTGCTTGATGGATGTCGCTCACAATCGAATCAGCCTCGCTCCGCTCCGCTAGCCATTCGGCACCTCCATTGCACGGCCATGCTTGGCCGCCAACACTCTCGGTCCTCTCCATGGCTCGCTTCACGAAAACCATCATCGATTGTCTCCTCTTACTTCGTGGGCCGCGCCGCACGAATCCCCGCTCGGCACCGCTGCCTTTGCGTGCCTTGTCCATTACGGCGGACCGGCCGTTCCTTCGCCTCGCGAACTTCGTAGGCCTCGCGCCTCACGAATCCCCGCTCGGCACCCACATGCCTTCGCAAGCCTTGTCCATTGAGGCGGACCAACCTTCGCAAGACTGTCCCTCATCCGCTCGTTCGCTCCACTACAGAGATCCGAAACGGCATAAGGTAGTGCAAGCGAACCGAGAGGCAAAACCTCTGGGCCAACCCCGCTCCGTAATGCCGTCGACCTCGTGTCTTTGGCATTACCCTAAGCCCGTGTGCTCAACGACCATCAAAATCCCGCTCACACGAACTTAGGCTTGGCGACTCCGCTCGCCAAGGGATGGCCTATGTCATATAGGCCAACGGGGGAGTCGGGGCCACTTCGCAAGTGTCCAACCCCTCCTCTAAATAACCCACGAGGCCTCCACCCCTTTGGCACCCCGGGGGTACAAAGGTGCTCACCGAGGGGTACGTTTTGAAACCCCGCATGCGGCACCATTTTCATGGTCATGGCATGGGCCATTGCTAGGGAATTGCCCCCGTTGGTTCGCCCACGGCTCAACCCTGACGGATTGTCCCAACTTCGCAAACCCGTAACTCTGTCAACCCAAATGCCTACCAAATGTCATCCAAAAGTGGCCCCCAAGGATGTCACGGTCGAACCAACACGATCGACACGTGACAGGGCGCCCGTGCGGCCAAGGCACCCGCCGCGCGGGGACCATGCCCGCGCGCGGGCGGGCGCCGGCGCGGCGGCGGCAGCGCGCGCCGCGCGGGGCCCATGTCCTCGCGCGGGCGGGCGCCCGCACGGCGGCGGCAGCGCGCGGCGCGCGGGGCGCATGCCCGCGGGGCCGCGGCTGCATGACGCGCGGGCGGGCACCCGCGCGGCGGATGCAGCGCGCGCCGCGCGAGGCTCATGCCCGCACGGAGGCGGCAGCGCGCGGGCGGGCGCCCATGCAGCGGCGGCAGCGCGCGCCGCGTGAGGCTTATGCCCGCGCGGCCGCGGCTGCATGCCGCGCGGGCAGGTGCCGCGCGGCGGCGGCAGCACGCGCCGCGCGGGGCGTATGCCGGCGAGGCCGCGGCTGCATGCCGCGCGGGCGGGAGCCCGCGCGGCGGCGGCAGCACGCGCCGCGCGGGGCGCATGCCCGCGCGGCCGCGGCTGCATGATGCGCGGGCGGGCGCCCGTGCGGTGGCGGCAGCGCTCGCCACGCGAGGCTTATGCCCGCGCGGCCGCGGCTGCATGCCGCGCGGGCAGGTGCCGCGCGGCGGTGGCAGCGCGCGCCGCACGGGGCACATGCCCGCGCGGCCGCGGCTGCATGCCGCGCGGGCAGGTGCCGCGCGGCGGCGCCAGCGCATGCCGCGCGGGGCACATGCCCGGGCGTCCACGGCTGCATGTGGCGGCGGCGGCGGCGGCGGTGGCGGCGGCCGCAGCAAGTGCCGCGCGGGGTCGGTGCCCGCGCGGCCGCGGTTTGCGCCGTGTGAGCCTAAGACCGCACGATCGCGGAGTGTGCCGCACGGGGTTGGTGCCCGCTCGGCCGCGGCTTGCGCGGCGTGGGGCTGGGGCCTGCGCGCTCACAGCAAGTGCCGCGCGGGGCTGGGGCCAGCTACTGTGGCCGCGCGGGGCTGGGGCCCGCGCGGCCGTTCGGCCGCAACGCCACAGGAAAGGGTAGGCGGCGCGTCGCTCGACGCACGCGAGCGACCCCGCCTGGTCAAGTTGTCATTAGTGTTTTTAAGTGTTTAGAGTCGGTTTGTCTATTATTATTCTTCTGATCTGACCGCGGCTCTTTTGGGGACTACTTCTAGGTCCGGGCGTCGACAGAGATCAAGGTCCGGTCTCCGGAACGCAGTTTTCGCATGATTGAGGTGGGTAGGTGTGGTTAATACCGGCGTGGCGTCGTTCCCGAATATTTGTTTGATAAAGTAGACATATTGGTAAATTGACTAACCCCATAGCATGTGAATCCCTTTAATTCTGTTAATCAAAGCGGCTGCGGTCGCAGGGTTGATACACCTTTCTGACTAAAGCGGCTGAGGTCGCAAGTCTATTTTTATACTCATGTTGTTTACACGCACACCGGCAGTTTGGCCACTGCACAGGGTGTATTTTTTCGGAAAGATGGTAAGTCATTTACCCGTGTACCCAACAAGGAGAGGTTAGTGGGGGCCCCCCAAGGAGAGGCGACTGCTACTTGGGCAGTGGAGGGGTTGGAGGCTCCAAGAAAATGAGTACGGCATTGGGGTTGGGGCCCAAATCATTTTGAAAGCTGGGGTAGGTGCCCAGAGAGATCTTTGATAGGGATTTAGCGACACATGAGAGGGGGAGGGGGAAAAGTAAATGCTTAGGTTGTTCGGTGTGTTCTTTTTATTCTTGCATTTACATATATATCTTTCTACTTTATCAGTCACTGACAACCCACACTGTGACAGGTTCGAGTAGGGGTCGAACTCGGGACGACGGTGAGGCATCGATTAGAGAGCACTAGCCATGAGGGCTAGTAGACGATACGCTTTTTATTTTTACTTGTGGTTATTTGATTACTATGGTTAGTTGGACTGTGATACGTTTCTGTGGTTTCTGATGGATGTTGGAATGGTGAACGCTTATAAACTAGTAGCAAGTGATAGGATGTGCAATTGCGGCTGTTTTCTAAATGCAAACCTGGTTTCGAAAGAGATTTCTAAAACAAGTGCCGTGTGGGCACCGACTTTAAAACCCGTGGAATTATCCTTTCAAGTTAAAAAGCCGCCCAAAGAGTTTGCGAAAACGTTTTGGAAAAACTGGGTGTCGAGTGGACACCGGCTTTCAAAACCCATGGGTTTATGCTGTAGGCTGTATGAGATAGCGGTGATGGTATGATTTAAAGTATTCTCCCCATTTTGTCTGGCATGCTTGGAATGGTTAAAGTATGTGCATTATTGGCAACACCGTGCATATACAAAGGAGACTCCGCCCGAGCGGGGAGTGAATTTGTATATGTGGCGGGTCTAGTACGCGCCAGGGGGTGAGTTTCCTTTTAAAGAAAAAAAAAAAAGGTACGTTTTCCGCTTTTTTAGAACCTCCGGGGCGTGACATTAATTCCCAGACTTTGTTTCGTTCGAACTGATGGAGCTCTTCCTGCGTTGCTTCAATCCAGTAGTCATCCTGAAGAGCTTCATCTATGTTCTTTGGTTCTACCATGGAGACGTAACATGCGACTCCACAAACCAACTGTCTCCGAGTCCTGACTCCCTCTTGTGGGTCTCCAATAATGTTAGATTCCGGATGATCCTTGGAGATACGTAACGTTTGCGGTAACGGAGTACTCGGTGGTACATGTGATGATTCCTGCACATCAGATAAACTTGAAGAACCATTAGATGCATCAACTTTATCATAGGAGTTATTATGAGAAGATGCATTTACAGGAGTATCATCATCTAGAGACATATAAGGGGTAGATTTATCAGATGCAAAGTGAAAAGCTTCATCTACTTTAACATTTATAGATTCTACCATCGTTTTAGATTCCAAGTTAAATACCCGATATGCTCTGCTATTTGTAGAATAACCCATGAAAATCCCTTCGTCACTTCGAGAGTCGAATTTTCCAAGATTCTCGCGGTCACGTAAAATGTAACAACGACTCCCAAAGATCCGAAAGTATTTGATATCCGGTTTTCTACAAAACCACAGCTCATATGGTGTATTTAATGTTCCCGGGCGCAAATACACTCGATTAATTACATAGACGGCGATGTTCACAGCTTCAGCCCAAAAATGTAACGGGAGTTTCCGGCTATGAAGCATCACACGCGCCATCTCTTGAACAACCCTATTTTTGCGCTCAACTACACCATTCTGCTGAGGTGTATAGGGTGCTGAGAATTCATGTTTTATGCCGTTGGAAGTGCAAAAATCAATGAATTTAGAATTAATGAATTCTCCACCTCTATCACTTCGAACACGAACGATCTTTTCATTTTTCTCAATCATAATACGATGACAAAACTCATGAAAAGAGTCGAAAGTATCCGCTTTCTCTTTTAAAAATGTTACCCATGAATATCTAGAGAAATCATCAACCAAAAGAAAAATATACCATTTACCTCCCAAAGATGGTTGACGAGTCGGCCCCATTAAGTCCATGTGCAAAAGTTCTAAGGGCCGTTTGGTACCAACGTGGTTCAAGTTCTTGTGTGCAGCCCTTGATTGTTTTCCCTTTTGACAACCTCCACACACAATGTTTTCTTTAAATAAAAGTTTAGGAACCCCCTTAACCACGTCTTTATTTGAAATCCTTGCTAGTTCTTTAAAATTAATGTCACCTAGTCTTTCATGCCAAAGAGTTTCATTATCCAAAGAAACTAGGTTACATTTTTCAAAAATTTTGTTTGAAATAATATAGCAATTATTTTGAGATCTAACCCCTTTCAAAAAGAATACATGGTCCTTATCAGTTATAATACATTCTGCTGAAGAAAAATTAACTGAGAAACCAATGTCACAAAGTTGACTTATACTAATGAGGTTAGTCTTTAGGCCTTCAACAAATAAGACATTGTTCAAAACCGGGCATTCTGGAATAGCGATTGTTCCCTTTCCAACAATTTTGGAAGAACGACCGTCTCCGAAAACAACATGTCCTCCGGAGATTTTCTCTAAATTTTGAAAGCAGTTTTTGTCACCGGTCATGTGACGGGAACATCCACTATCCAGATACCAAGACGAGTTGTCATAAGCATGTAAAGAAGTATGAACAACAAGACAAAGGAAGATTTCACCTTTGCGCACCCAAACCCTTTTGTACTGCGTCAGCAATGTTCGTGAAGTTATTCTCCTTGGTGAAAGCATCTTGTTTGATTCATTGTTTGACATCGTCTTGCGAGGTGAACTACCAAGGCTCTTTTCCTTTGAAAAATTTTCCTTTGATTTCCGGGGAATCACCTTTTTAGTAGTTGTTGCAAGAGGCGCTTGATTTGTTCGTTTCGCTCCAATCTTGCAATTTCTTCTTATGTGCCCTGCATAACCACAACGAAAACATACGTTTGTTCTTGACGATCCCGAAGAGGGTGAGGTAGGGTTGTTGTCGTTGTATGCTGTAAATCCCGTCGTCGGAGGAGGAGATACCGACTGGGGCACAAAAACTGTTCCACTCGAACTAGGACTGTCTCCAGTTTGAGTGTATCCGAGGCCGAATCGGTTTGTTTGACCAAGACCAAGCATCTTATCCAACTTACTCCTTCCAGAAGAAAATTGCTTTAAATCATCCTTGAGTTGGAAAATAGTCTTCGTCATCTCCATTTTTTCTTATCGAGCCTCGGAGTAGAGCTTCAAGAAGTAACCTGCTTTATCAACCATTTTTACATGTTCCTTCTCGAAATGCTCATTTTTCTCTTGAAGTGAAGCATTTGCTTTTATCAGGTTATCCCTTTCCACTTCAAGACCGGTTGAGAGAGAAGTTGCCCTTTTTACTTCTTCTTCGAGATCCTGCAATCTCCCTCTCAACCCCTTGTTTTGCTTAGCCAGTTTATTTGAATCCCTCAAAAGTTTATGGTAGGCTAAGACAAAATCTTCACCTTCAGAATTACTCGATTCATCATCCGTTGCAGTTTTTTCAACCTAGGAGGAGTTGGACAATGAATCTGATGTACTTGCCATTAAGCACATGAAGGGTGAAGATGTGGACTCGTGGAATGCGGTTGCGTTATTTTCTTCATCACTCGAAGTTGACTCATTTGACGATGAGGTGTCATCCCAAGTGACGGCTTGCATCGCTTTCTTCTTTGACGGATTCTTATTGGGACACTCCGTTGAGATGTGGCCGTATCCTCGGCACTTGAAGCATTGGACTTGTCCCTCCGAGTTTTTCTTATCCTTTGAAAAACTCTCTTGCTTCCTTGACTTGTGGCTTGAAAAACCTTTGCCTTTCTTGACTTTTCGAAGGATGGAGTTTTACTTGAATTACCCCTTCGAAAGTTCTGGCGAAATTTTCTGGTCAAGAGAGAAAGCTGCTTCTCGAAATCCTCCATAGATAGGTTCTCGTTGTCGTCTGAGGAGGATGAATCCGTGTCTTCTTCCTTTGTTGTTTTCAACGCAAAACCTAAAGACTTAGAAGAGGATGCATTTCCAGAAGAATAGTTAGTAGGAAATGTCATTTCATAAGTTTGTAATGAGCCAACTAATTCTTCTACACGTATTTCGTCCGGGTGTTTAATTGTTTCAATGGCCGTAACCTTGGAACAAAATCTTTCAGGAAGAGTCCTTAAAATCTTTCTTATAATTTTAAATTCTAAAATTTTCTCTCCCAAGTTAGCACATGAATTCACGATGTCTTGCAATCGCGTATAATAATCTGTGAAAGATTCATTTTCTGCCATGAAAATAGAGTGAAACTTGCTCGTAAGCATTTGCAGTTTTTGAATCTTCACGAGGTTAGTTCCCTCATGTGTAACTTGAAGAACATCCCAGATTTCTTTCACAGTCTCACATGCCGAGACGCGAGAGAATTCAGTTTGAGACAAAGCATTAAATAAAGCGTTAATTCCTTTGCCATTGTAAGAAGATAAGTCAATCTCTTCCTTGGTCCATTTCGACCTAGGTTTGATGGTGTGAACATCAACAATAACTTCAGTTGGATTTGACCATCCTAACTCGATAGATTGCCACACCCGTTCGTCGATGGAAATTAAAAAGGCTTTCATCCGTACTTTCCAGTAGGCATAATTTGTTCCATCGAAGAACGGGGGTCTGTTGATGTTTCCACCTTCAACCATTGTTTACAACCCTATTCCCGCTCTGATACCACTTGTCGGGTTATACTATATGGATCTAAATAGGGGAAAAAATACCTAAAGGGGGGTGAATAGGTGTAAACAATAAACGCTCAAAATCTTTGCGCAATAAAACCCAATGCGGAAATGAAAAATAACACGCAAGATTTTTACGTGGAAAACTCCAAAACCAGGAGTAAAAAACCACGGGACCGATAACACGGCGAAATCCACTAGAATTATAACACGTACAAGGTGATGTAACGCACTCACTCACGACTCAACCTTTTCCATACGCTCCTAGTAGATATTCTCCGCTCGCTCCGCAACGCTCCTCGAATCCACGATTTGTGTCCAACGCCGAATCCACGGCGTCCAACGTCGAGTCCACGACGTCTGACCGAATCCACGGTCTTCACCCAGTAGCACGTCTCGAATCCACGAACGTACCTCGCTCCGAATCCACGAGAGCGGTTGCACCTTGAATCCACAAGGCCACGCGAGTCCACGCGCCGATTTTGGGGAAATCGTTGTTTTTGGGTGGTGATGATCCGCCGAATACTTAGATCAAAGATAGATCGGAAATACCATCTAAGTATTCATTAATTTGATTCTACTCAAAATCTGAGTTTGAAAAACCTAAAATCAAATTAATCAATATAGATGAAGAAACATAGATTTAATCTAGTTATTTCCTTTCTTCTCTATATGTGGATTTTTCTCTTTTTGACCATATTTTGGATTGCCCTAAAAATGAATCATAGGGTCTATTTATAGGTTAGAAACCATTGGAATAAGATAAGAATCAAAAACTAACCTTTTCTGAAATTTTTCAAGACGACAGTCCGGACTGGAATTTTGGCGGTCCGGACTGTCGTGGCGAAACAGACTATTTCCAGAAAAACATACCTTCGGGGTCCGAACTGAAATAACCACGGTCCGGACTGTTCATGCAATTCCTACAGAATCCAAGTTCGGGGTCCGGACTGAAATAACCCTGATCCGGACTGGAATTGCGCATGAACTACCCTATGTTCAGGGTCCGGACTGTAGTGCCTGATCCGGATCCTGAACATGTAATATGTCCAGTTTTTTTATTTTTATGTAATTAAAAATTCATCCAAGTATTTCTACACTATAAGAAGTATTCGGATCACCAAAAATATTTAGTTAAACGTACTTGATCCTTTTGAATTCTTCTTTCTTGAGATTGAGGTATATGATCCAAAATTCTTCATCTTCAATCTTCAAGACTTAACCATTTTCACGAAATACGCCAACACAAATTCCTTAACAGTTTGGGCCTTGGATACACTCGAACCAGTGAGGATCCAAGTTCGAGTGGTACGAAGTTTGAGCCCCAGTCGGTTTCTCCTCCGACGACGAAAATCAACGCATCCAACGTTAACAAGTCTACCTCAATTCGGTCAGGATCAAATCTTTCCAAGGTATGTTATCATTGTGGTTTTGCAGGGCACATTAGACGAAATTGCAAGTTTGAAGCCAAGCGGACAAATCAAGCAAGACTTGCAATAACTACCAACAAGTTCGTCCACTAGGAAAATCACAAGAACCATCCAAAGGTGAAGAACAATGGTAGTACACCACACAAGATGACGTCATCATGGATTCCAAAGAAAAGTGATCAACCGAACAAGACGCATTCACCAAGGAGACCAATGTCACGATCATTGCCGACGTATTCCAAAACTCGTAAGGTTTGGGTGCGCAAAGGTGAATTCTTCCCTTGTCTTGTCATACACACATCACTACATGCATATGACAATTCGTCTTGGTATCTGGATAGTGGTTGTTCACATCACATGACTGGTGATAAAAACTATTTTCAATCTTTAGAAAAAACCTTCGGAGGACTTGTAGTTTTCGGAGATGGACGATCTTCTAAAATAGTTGGCAAAGGAACAATTGCTATTCCAGATGGCCCGGTGTTGAACAATGTTTCATTTGTTGAAGGCCTTAAGACTAACCTCATAAGCATTAGTCAATTGTGTGATAATGGTTTCTCAGTTAATTTCTCTTCTGTTGAATGTATTGTAACTGACAAAAAGCATTCATTCTTTTTGAAAGGGGTTAGATCTCAAAATAACTGCTATGTAGTTCCTAATAAATTTTCTGAACATTGTAACCTAGTGTCACTTGATAATGAAACACTTTGGCATGAAAGACTAGGTCACATAAATTTTAAGGAACTATCTAGAATATCTAATAAAGACGTGGTTAGAGGTGTTCCTAAATTGTCGTTTAAGGAAAACATTGTGTGGAGGTTGTCAAAAGGAAAAACAATCCAGAGCCATGCACAGGAATTTGAACCACGTGGGAACCAAACGGCCATTAGAATTATTGCATATGGATTTAATGGGGCCAACTCGTCAACCAAGTTTGGGAGGTAAATGGTACATTTTTTTTTTGGTTGATGATTTCTCTAGATATTCATGGGTAGCATTTTTAAAAGAGAAAGCGGATACTTTCGATTCTTTTCATGAGATTTGTCATCGTATTATGATTGAGAAGAATGAAAATATCGTTCGTGTTCGGAGTGATAGAGGTGGAGAATTCATCAATTCTAAATTCATTGATTTTTGCACTTCAAACGGCATAAAACATGAATTCTCTGCACCTTATACACCACAACAGAACGGTGTAGTCGAGCGCAAAAATAGAGTTGTTCAGGAGATGGCGCGTGTTATGCTTCATAGCCAAAAACTTCCGTTACACTTTTGGGCTGAAGCAGTTAACACCGCGGTCTATGTGATCAATCGCATCTATTTGCGCCCGGGTACTTTGAATACCCCCTATGAACTTTGGTTCTATAGAAAACCAAATATAAAATATTTTCGTATCTTTGGGAGTCGCTGTTACATTTTACGCGATCGGGAAAATCTTGGAAAATTCGACTCTCGAAGTGATGAAGAAATTTTTGTGGGTTATTCTACAAACAGTAGAGCATATCAGGTATTTAACCTTGAATCTAAAACGATGATAGAATCGTTAAATGTTAAAGTATATGAAGTTTTTCATTTTTCTTCTGATAAATCTACTCCTGATATGTCTATTGATGATGAATCTCCTGCTAATGATATTGATTCTTTACATGATAACTCTTCTGAAAATGTTGATGCATCTCATGGTTCTTCTAGTTCATCCAATGTGCAGGAATCATCGTAATTACCCCCGAGTACTCCGTTACCTCAAATGCTTCGAATCTCCAAGGACCACCCCGAATTGAACATCATTGGAGATCCTCAAGAAGGAGTTAGAACTCGGAGACAATTGGTTTGTGAAGTTGCATGTTATGTCTCCATGATGGAATCAAAGAACGTTGATGAAACTCTTCAAGATGACTATTGGATTGAAGCAATGCAAGAAGAGCTCAATCAATTTGAAAGGAACAAAGTCTGGGAATTAACAAAGCCCCCGAAGCAACAAAATATAATCGGTACAAAATGGATTTTCAAGAACAAAAAAAATGAAGATGGTACCTTTGTTCGAAACAAAGCACGTCTAGTTGCTCAGGGCTATTCACAAGTTGAAGGTATAGACTTTGATGAGACTTTCGCCCCGGTAGCTCGTCTCGAGTCCATTCGTATTCCTTTTGTGATTGCTTGTCATTTTAAAATAAATTTTTTTCAAATGGACATTAAGAGCACAATTTTAAATGGTTTTCTAAATGAGGAAGTTTATGTTGCTCAACCGAAAGGTTTCATTGATCATAAACTACCTAATCATATTTTTCGATTGAAAATGGCTCTTTAAGGTCTAAAACAAGCACCGCGAGCATGGTACAAAAGATTGACAAAGCACCTTTTAGAAAGGGCTATACTCGAGGGGGAGCCGTTCGGACACTCTTTGTGAAGCACTTTCAGGACAATTTCATTGTAGCACAAATATATGTGGATGACATCGTGTTTGGTGCTACAAGAAACAACGATGCTTCAAAATTCGCCGAAAGAATGGAAAGCGAATTTGAGATGTCCATGATGGCGAACTTACATACTTTCTTGGATTGCAAGTTAAACAAAGTGAAGATGGCATACATTTATGTCAATCCAAGTATGCGAAGGAGTTGGTCAAGAAATTCGGATTGGAGAACTCTAAAGACTTTTCGACTCCTATGGGAACTAGCAATAAGGGATTAGGAAGTGAATCTCATGGAGAGAGTGTAGACGAGAAGCTTTACCGAAGCATGATTGGAAGTCTACTCTACCTTACGGCTAGTCGCCCGGATATTTCTTTCAGTGTTGGGATTTGCACGAGATATCAATCAGCACCATAGGAAATTCACCTGAAAGCGATGAAAAGGATCATCCGGTACGTCAAAGGTACTATCAATTTCGGAATTTGGTATCCTATGGGCACATCTCTTGACATAATAGGATATTCGGATGCCGATTGGGCTCGATCAGTGGATGATCGGAAGAGCACGAGTGGTGCATGTTTTTACCTTGGCCATTGTCTTGTTGCATGCCATTGTAAAAAACAAAACTGCATTGCTCTCTCTACTGCTGAGGCGGAATATATTTCAGTGGGAAGTTGTTCAACTCAATTGATTTGGATGAAAAGTGTTTTGAGCGACTTTCGCATTCCTGCGACTTCGGTAACAATTCTCTGTGACAACACTGCCATAAATATTTCTAAAAATCCAGTGTTGCACTCGAGAATAAAACACATTAAACTTAGATATCATTTTCTTAGAGAGCTAGTTGAATCAAGTACTTTACAAATTTCTTATGTTTCAACTGAAGATCAATTAGCCAATATTTTGACAAAACCTTTGGATCAAAAATGTTTTATTCATTTACGTAAAGCAATTGGAATGTTTTCTTTGAAATAATAATTTTTGAACCATTGCTTAGGTTAGGTTTTGTTTTGTGTATATAGAACATTAACTGAGCATTTGTTAAATTGACTTTAATTGCATCTTTTCATATTTTGAGAAATTTATTATGATTTGGATATCATTATAACTCTCTTGATGCACTGATCATTTATATCAATTATTTCATCTTTATTTGATTAAAGTCAATTCCTCTCTCAATGATCTCTTGGTATAGTTTTTATCTTATTTGATAATTGAGTTAAGTATGAACATGAGATCAATAGTTGGTTGAATACTTAATATTTTACATAATTGATAGCCAATTGAAGGGGAGTATTATTTAAAGTTTCATGCTCAAAAGATGTGGAAAGAGTTACATCCCTTAGTGGAGTGTGAAAACTACCACCACATGGAGGAAAGAGCTATCACCTCGGTCGTTCGAGTACTGTGTGCAGCTACCACATATTTACCAAGCATGGTGTTTCTTGTTTATTAGATAAAATACTTTTTGGAATACTTGACTTTGTCGAATTCCAATGTTGGTATAAGGTTGGATTTCAAATTGAAAGATGCTCATATTGACTAGATAGCATTATCTAATTTATTTGGGATTTCAAATATTTATCGATCTTTATGTTTCATTTTCTTTGCTCAATTGATGATTTGATAAACACAGTACTCATTAGATCGTTATTGATGTTTTGAACTTGCTCAACTTTAGAGGATATAACTTTAATAAATTTTTGTTTCATTATTTGAGTATTAATGATAGATTTAGCATAATCTATTTCTTTTTATATGAAACGATACTTTTTGTTTAAAGTTGATATGCAAAAATGCTTACATACTTTTTCTGGATTTTCTGAAATTTTTACAAATTTTTCTGAAGAAAAAGTTGCAGGCAGTCCGGACTGGATGATTCAGCCCGAACGATGGGATTTTCTGCGCCAAGCCGATCAGGACTGAACTCCCGACTCGATCTGGACTCCGGCTAGGTTTTAATAGAAACGAAGGGTTTTTCGAATTCTATTCTCTCTAAACTTTTGTTTCTAGCTTTCTAGAGTTTCTCTCTCTAGAATCAAGGAGTTTTGGATCTTTCTCAACTCATTTTCACTCGATCCAAGTAAGTTCTTACTCTTACTATCAAAACTCTTGTTTTCACTGTTTTTGCTTATGTTTATCAAAACGTGAGAGAATTCATGCTATGATTTCATTTTTGCACAGTTTTTGATCAAATTTCTATTGAAATAAGAACTCTTGACATCTTAGATTTGTTTCTATGCCTTGTATTCATTTGATTAATGGATTTTTGGGCTTCGATTTCTGAAAATTCGATTTTAGGGCAAATTTTAGGAATTTCTGAAAATCATGGGATTGATCCATTTTTAAAATTCTTTCTGCTAATCTTTCTTGATTCCTAATCTCTATACATGATAAAGATTATTTGGGTATGATTTTTCAAATTTTTGAAATCAAATAATTTTTTCCATATTTTTGAGTTCTTGCTCACAGGTGACCTCTTTAAAACCCTCAATCAAGATGATGTTTAGTTGGGTAATTGTGCTTGTTGTCGCAATGGTTGGCACGCGAGCAACGAACAAGCTCAAAAGGACAAAGAGAACACAAGAGGAAGGGGAGTATATCTCAGTGGATGAATCGGAGACTGAATCAGAGGAGTGGGACAAAGTCCTTGAAGAAACCGCAGCATTGGCTGCAGCGGCATCGAAGGGGAAAGCCCCTGCTTCTACAAAGGCGAAGACTCCGCCTACTGCCGCTGAGAAAGGGAAAGCTCCCATGCAATCAATTTCCATGAAAAGAAAGAGTGTTGCAAGAAAGAGAGGAAGAGCGCGAGGAATTGAAATCAATGAGCCACTTGCGAGTGAGCCACCTCCACAGGTTTTTGTTCATATTAGCACAGAAAGGATGAAAGATTTTGAGAAACGAGAATGCATAGGTGAGAGACATGTAAATGTCGCAGCTCTCGGGGAACGCTCTGCAGCGTTTGGAACCCTGTTTGATCAAGCACGACTTGCACAAGTATGTAAAATTTCTAAAACTTCAGGATATTGTCTCCATCTTGTTAGGACCTTCTACATGTGTGCTACGCAGCTTCAAGATCATGAGGACGGACCTAGAGAATTCAACACAACGGTCCGGAATACCAAGCACACGATCACTCCTAAACTGATTGAAGAAGTTCTAGGTATGAGTGCCCAAACCGAAGGGACTCATTACATGAAGGGACATGTTATGACAAATACAACTTGGAGGACGGTTGTTGATGGAATTTGCATGCCGGATACTCGGTCGACGGGAAACTCCGTTCTTTCAAAAGAACCTCGACCGGAGTACAGATTTTTTAACTTCATTGTTTGCTATAACATTTTGCCAAACATGCAAACAAAGGTTCTTCGTTGGGATAGAATGCTATTTCTATATCTTCTTGGACACCCCGAAGCTTCCTTGGGATCAAATTTCAACATTCCATATCTTATTTGGTCAAGGATGACGAGATATGTTGAAAATGCTCATCCTACCGAGCGACTTCCATTCCCATTGATTATAATGCGGATTTTGAGAAAGTTTGATGTCGATATTCGTTCATCAACTTATATGCATAGTCTGGGAACTATCAATGATTCTACAATTGTGAAGTCTCTCTCGAGCCAACCGGATAAGACCCCAACCCCGCCAAGGAGCAAAAGACCTTCAGCCCCATCAACAGCAGCAGCACAAGCAGCAACAACAGCAACAGCAAAAGCAGTAGCGACAGTTTCAGGTCAAGGAACCTCAGAGGATGACGCCTCTGTAACGTCAATTTACCGCGAACAACAACGTCTTTCGTCGGAACAAGAGCGCATGTCATACGAAATCACTAAGATCTCTACAGACATGGATCATGTTTCTGCCGCCCAAGGTGACTTGAAAAGGAAATACAAATCTCTTGCCAAATTGGTGAAGAAAATTTTTAACAAACTGGGTTGTAGCAGCTCTGACGACAACGACTCCGATTGACAACGACTCCGAGTGACTTTATCATTTTCTGTTTTTGTTGTTCTAATGTCTTCTTTTGCAGGTTTTTATTTTAAGTTCTTAGTTTTTACAAACTTTGCACTTCCTTCTTTTTAATTTTGGCTGACTTTCTGTGACAAAAAGGGGGAGAGACACTTGAAACACTTGAACTTGAAAGTTTGGAGAACTTGAAAACCTTGAACATTGAACTTTGAACAGGTAAGTTGAACAGGTAAGTTGAACAGAACTTGAACTTTAACATGCCCCGACTAACTATTTGACTAACTATTTGGGCATGTAATATTACTAACAAGTTGCTTGATAACTGACATATTTGTGAACTTGTTAGAATCTTGATATGACATTTGAACTTTTAAGGATTAGATGATATGTAAATCCGTGATTGCTTATTTTCATACATATCTGATAATTAATGTCATGGTGAGTATAAATTCTATCTCTCTGATTATTTATTGAATGTTTGAATTCTTGAGGTATCTAACGATTTCTTTTGTCAAAAATTATTTCTTTTGCAGAGAGTACAAGCGTCTAAGTCTAGAGTTTGTATTAGGAGTTTATCTCTTGTATTCATTTTTATTTGGATCATTCATGTAAATTTTTGTTGTATGGTGATAGCAACAAAAATATCTTTTTAAATTTTTTAAGTGGATTTTTGTTTTGTCACGAAACCGCCAAAGGGGGAGATTGTTAAGGATTTTGTGTTGGCGTATTTCGTGAAATGTTTTAAGTCTTGAAGATTGAAGATGAAGAATTGTGGATCATATACATCAATCTCAAGAAGAATGAATTCAAAAGGATCAGGTACGTTTAACTAAATAATTTTGGTGATCCGAATACATTCTTGTAGTTTAGAAACACTTGGAAGATTTTTCATTGCATAAAAATCAAAAACTGGACAAATTGGATGTTCAGGATCCGGATCAGACCATTCCAGTCCGGACCCCGAACATAGTTTAGTTCATGCAGAATTCCAGTCCGGAACAGCCTCTGCTCAGTTCGGACCCTGAACTATGTGTTTACTGAAATCGCATGAACAATCCGGATCAGGAAATTCCAATCCGGACCCCGAACTGTTTTTTCAGGAAATTTGCTGGAAAAATACGATAGTCCGGATCAGCCAAATCCAGTCCGGACTGCCGTGCGAAAAAATTTTTGTTAAGTCAGTTTTTGATGTTTATCTCTTTCCAAAGGTTTCTAACCTATAAATAAATTCTAATTTCACATCTAGGGTAACCGAATAGAAACCGGAGAAAATATAAAAAATTCACATATATAGAGAAGAAAGGAAAACATGATCTAATATATGTTTCTTTGTCTATATCGTTCAATTTGATTATAGGGTTTCCAAACTCCTATTTCTTGTAGAATCAAATTGAAGAATACTTAGATGGCGTTTTCTTATCTATCTTTGATCTAAGTATTCGGCGGATTATCATCACCAACAAAATAACGATTTTCCCAAAAATCGGCGCGTGGATTCGCGTGGCCTTGTGGATTCAAGGTGCTACTGCTTTCGTGGATTCGAAGCGAGGTACATTCGTGTGATCGATACGTACTACATTGGTGAAGACCGTGGATTCGGTTGGACGTCATGGATTCGACGTTGGACGCGATCCCTTCGACTCTCTTAGGGTGTGTGTGTTTTTTCGATATTCTCTGGTTGTCTCGTTCTTGTCATTCTTGGTCGTCATGTCGTAGAACTTGTTAAGCGGAGAATGGCGGTGCGATCGGATCGGAAATCTGATTTACGGATCTGCCGGTATGATTTTTTTATGTTAATGTGGGTTATGTTAATATGGATCTGAATAGGGGAAAAACCACCTAGAGGGGGGGTTGAATAGGTGTAAACAATAAACACACCAAATCGTTGCGTAAAAAAGAACCCAATGCGGAAAATAAATAAAGTACGCAAGATTTACGTGGAAAACTCCATCACAGGAGTAAAAAACCACAGGACCGATAACATGGCGAAATCCACTAAGATTAAACACGTACAAGGTGATTTACCGTAATCCTACGACTCAACCTTTTCCATACACTCCTAGTTGATCTTCTACGCTCGCTGCACAACACTCCGCGAATCCACGATTTACGTCCAACGCCGAATCCACGAAACCGTTGACACTACATTAGTATATTCATTTACTGTTTTTATTATCTTTTGCTACTACGGGTTATTCGCATTCAGTATATCGTTATTGCTTTTACCTTCTTATCCTTTTATAAATCGTGTTACTTAGTGAGTACAACTTGTCCCCGTCGGCGCGTTGTACCTACTGAGAAACGCGATTCAGTTGCATGTTTCTCATCCCGCTGTTTTTACAGGACCGAGTGGGGGTGGGGTACAGGACGGTGGTGAGGATGCTGCTTAGCGAGTTCTAGCATTTCTCCGTCTGGTTATTTCTTTGTCCTATATTTAGTCTAGTTATTCTCTTTGGTGGTCGAATGATGTGTATTTGGATATTGTGTGGATGATATGGATGTTGGGACGGTTCTCTTTCTTTATTGGTACGATCGTATATCGTGGATTTTTGTTACAGTGCATGTGGTTTTTTTGTTTGCGGTTTTCAAATAAAAAAACTTTGCGAAAATAGTTTTCAAAATTATATATCGTGTGGGCACAAATTTTCAAAATCCTGTAGATTTATCCTTTTGAAATTTCAATGTGTTGGATGTGCGCCGTTTTCATGTATGGAATAGTTATATATTTACTTACCGCACTATGTTATTCATTAAACAAATAGTAAAAATGTGGTTGATATATGTGTATGTAAAATATCGATGTCGTACATATACAGGGGAGACTATCCGTTTATTTATAGAGACCTTATATATGTGGCGAGTCTGTACACGTGCTAGGGCGGAATTTAAAAAAAAAAAAAAAAATACTTCCGCAAATCATATTTATTCGCTTTAAAATTGCTTCCGGAGCGTAACACAAGTGGCACTCGAACCTCAACATCATCAATAGGGCTGGTCTAATATAGGTTGCCCTTTTAGGCTGCATTGGAGCGGCATTTGGAGGATTTGGCCCCAGTCGAGAAAAGCAAATCTCCATCGAGCTCAAAATATATCTCCATCGAGCTCAAAATAATTTATATAGGCTAATCAAATCAAATGATCAACCAGATTAACTAATACATAATTTTCATACTCACAACACAATCCGGAGTTAAACTCAACAGTGCAAAACTCACCGTCAAGCTCCTAACTATGCAACTCAGCCTACCACTACTGTATATACTAATCTGCTCCGTCCCTCCGCACAAGTATAAAATCATACTACACTAATCCAATACCCAAAACCCTTCTAAGAAATTTTGGGGAACCAAAAATACAAAGACGTCACCTGAGTAATCTGAACTAATGTTATAAAGGTGTGAAAAGGGGTTTCATCATTTATGACAGGTAAAGAAATGCGGTTGACAACACAAATAGCAGTGAGCACAGCTTTATCACAAAATTCCGTAGGAATAGAAGAGAGAGTAGATTACATGCGTATTAGGACGCCAGCTTTCTCTCAAAATAATAATAATAATAATAATTTTTTGAAATAAAAATTATTTTTGTTATTATCAAAAAATATTGCTAAATATATTTGTATTAGCGGTATATTTTTAACGCATCGATTCATTCACATTAACGCTTTCATGAATATTGTTAATACTTTTAGTAACTTTTGGTGTCATATGCTGTTAAAATTTTTTTCATTGATCTTTTAGCAGTATAAATAAAAATCACTAATGACTAATTTTTTAATAGTGATAAAATTAAAAAATATATATCCTACTTTAAATCAAATTTCAAAATTTTAGAAATATTTAATATTTGATTTAGAGTAGGATTTAGATTTTTTTATTTTATTTGAAACTTAATTTTTAAATTTAGAACATTTTTTAGTACGAATTTAGAGTGGGATTTAGAAAAATTTTAAATTTTATTTTTAGAGTAGGATTTTAAAAAAAAAATTAGTAAGAATATATTTAATTCTTATTTGAAACTTTCAAAGTCATGTCTCTAATTTTTAGATTTTTCTTTTATATTAAAATATTTTAAAATTTTAAAAAATTACTAAAATAAAATTTTTGAAAATTAAAAAAATATGAAACTTTAATACTAATTAATTTTTTAAGTGCATGAGAATTATATAATCGAGCGCTATATAGACACAAATATGTACTCATCTCCGTAAAGTCATTCACTTCTGTCTAAAATTTTATATTTGTTAAAAATAATACGAAAGTTTGTAAGAAGTATAATAGTTTAGTTAAGTCTTTAAAATTTGTACTTTTGAAGCATTTTTATGGATATACACCATGCAAACAAATGTACCGTTAAGGGGTAAAAGACTATTCACGGATAATATTTAGAAATAAATAGGAACAACATATAAGTAGGAAATATATTTATAGCCCCGTTTGGTTCGAGATATAAGTTAAAACTGGTTATTTTAAAAATAGATATAAATTCAGGATTGAGTAGGAACAAGATTAATTTTACTTTTGCATTAAAATTAAATTATTTTTAAAAATAAAAAAAATAACGTTTGAACAGTTAGATTGGAATAGTAAAAAAATAAAAGTAATTATAATTTTAAAATAATAAAATGTAATCTAATTAAATAATATAAATATTAATTAAATATTAATTAAATATTAATTAATATTTGTATAAATTAAAGTTTAAATTTTAGCATTTAAATAATAGCGTTTAAATTTTTTAATTTATTAAATATTAAAGTTAAAAATCAAAAAAATTATATAAATATTAAAATTTTAAAATAAATAAATTTTAAAATATTATAAATCTATAAATTTATTAAAAATTAAAGTTAAAAATTTTAAAAAGTATAAAATTTTAAATTTCTCTAAATTTAAAAATGTAAAAAATTAAAATTTAATTGTCTCAAAAATTATGCAAAAGATGATACAAAAATTTTAATTTTAAAATTTGTATAAATTAAAAAATTTCTATAAAAAAATTAAAATTTTAAAAATTTGTATAAATTTTAAAATTTTAAAAATTTTAAAATTTTTTAAATTTTTAGATTTATAAAAAATTAAAGTTAAAAATTTTAAAATTTATAAAATAAAAAAAAATAAATTCAAAATTTTATAAATTTTAAAATTTTAACCTTTTAAAAATTTTAAAAGTTTTAATTTAAATTTAGAAAATATAAATAAAAAAAAAAAGAATGTGAACAAGGTTGTTCCCGAATGGAAATTGGGAACAACCTTGTTCCCATGGGAGGATTTAAATTTTTAGATTTATAAAAAATTAAAGTTAAAAATTTTAAAATTTATAAAATAAAAAAATTTAAATTCAAACTTTTAAAAATTTTAAAAGTTTTAATTTAAATTTAAAATAAAAAATAATAATAATAAAAAAAAAAGAATGTGAACAAGGTTGTTCCCGAATGGAAATTGGGAACAACCTTGTTCCCATGAGAGGATTTATTTCCCATCCCTATTCTAGAATAGCCCAAACAATAATTCCTCCCTTTTTTTTTTTTGTTTTTTTTTTTTTTTTTTTTTTTGGGGGGGGGGGGGGGGGGGATAAAGGGGTATAGAGTATATACACTAGCACACATTATGCGTTTGGTTAATATATATATATTAGAACTACTTATTTCATGAATAAATATAAGTTCAGGAACAAAAAGGAATAAGACCAACTTTATCTTTGGATGAAAATTGGGTTGTTATTAGGAATAAGAAAAATATCCTTTGGATAATTAGAAAGAAATAGTGAGAATAAGAGTAATTATAATTTTAAAATAATAATATTTTATCTAAATAATTAATATAAAATATTAATTAAATAATAATTTAACTTATTTAATTAACTAGCTATTGTCAGATAATTCTGAATATTAATTGATAAAATAATTAACAATAATAAATATTATTAATAAATAATTTAATTAATTATAAATAATTTAATAAATTAATTAGTTAAGTTAGATAATTAGTTAATAAAATAATTAGATTAGTAAAAATATTATATTAATTAAAAAAATTAAAACAATAATTAAAATTATATTTACTTTAATTAAGTTTATTCTCAATTAATTGATAAAATAATTAACAATAATAAATATTATTAATAATTAATCATTTAATTAACTATAAATAATTTAATAATTTAATTAGTTAATTATCTAAATATTTAAATAATTAGTTAATAAAATAATTTAATTAGTTAAAAAATTAATATAATAATTAAAATTATATTTATTTTAATTAAAATTATTCTCAAATAGGAATAAGTCTTGTTCTAGAAAAAAGCTGGAGCAATAGTTCCAGTTTTATACCAGCTTATTCTGAAAAGACGAGAATTACTGTTTTTATTCATAACCAAACGCGTTTGAAGAATAAAATTGAAATAAGACCTTATTTCAGACATTGTTCCTGAGGAGCTTTAAAAGCATGATTTTAATCCAAGATCAATATTAAAGGTGATTTAAATCCTTGATTAACCAATTAATCTATTTTTTTTTATAGTTGCGACTATATGCATGTGTTAGATGGTAGCACCAAACATTTTTTAGAAAAAAGTAAAATAAAATTGTTATTTCATTTACCAAATTACCCCTCAAAATCCCAACTTTCTCACTCCCACTGCTCCAAATAGACTCAGAACCGATCCTACCAAAACAGGCCATGAGACCAACCTTAGTGATCCAATTAATCCATGAAAGAAAAAAAAGCAATTAAACACGCACTGCATGTTTATGATCAATGTATAACTTGAGTTGCATGTACACATGCTTAGCAAACAAACTATAAATAGCCCCATTTCACAGCACTACCACACCAAATATATCTTAATTAATTTCTATTAGCAACCACCCTCTAATGGTGTATTCAATACTGTTCTCTCAAAAAAAATATTGGTGTATTCAATACTGTCCTTTTCCCTCTCCATCCTGTATTTAATGCCCACACATGTGTTACCCCACTGCACTGCATAAGCCCTCCTTCCTCTCTTTTAAAAAATTAATTACTTAGTGGACATGCTCTACCACCTTAGCCATGCACCATTTTGTGATGTAAGATATGTTTGATCCTATGGCTGTTTGATTACGTGCTAATAATTAAGAAAGTTATTTCATTAATTATGGTAATTTCATTAACTGTTAATTTTCATAGCACAATTAGAAGCAATAAATCAAAAAGTTTGCTTCTTAGGTTCAGAAGTTTATTTATTTATTTATTTATTTATTAGTTTTTTTTTTTGAATAAATTTATTTTTTAGTTTTCACCAAAACAAAAAATATAAAATGGAAAGAAACTTGAAGAGGAGCACCTCATTCTTCTACATTGGGCCGCCCACACCGAGTCCACCATTTGGATATTCAGATTCTAAGAAAAAAAAAATTATACTGAAATAAAATTTTAAGATTTGAATGCATGATAAATCATATGATTTAGCGAGATCTCGTTTAGACGTTTCTTTATAAAGTCGCGCTTTATAAAATATTAGAATGTTTAATTACCAAATATTTTTGCGGAATAATTGGTGATGAAAGCAGTAATAAAACTAAAACCAATTAGATGTTTGCTTGTTCACTTGTTCATGTGAAAAGGAGTAGAAAAATTAAAGCCAATTAGATATTTGCTTGTTCACTCTTTCATGTGAAATCTACTTTAAATTCAACTTTACACTGCATCGTTCTCGAATAAAATAACTTACAACTGTCAAAAAAAATTTAAAAATCAGACTGGATGGTGGCCATTGAAATAAAAAATTGCGGCAGATAGTGAATTCACCAAGTGGTTCGAAGCTGATGCTGTGAACCAAGTCCAAGCAATAATTTCTCCTCTCTCTCTCTCTCTCTCTCTCTCTCTCCTCCTTTAAAAACAAGCCCCGAAAGGCAACTAAATCCCAGCTCCTTTAAAGCCTCACCAATACCCACATACACCCTTTAACCTAGTCCCATAACAACGGTCTCCAGAGTACTCACTCCACTCTCTTCTCCATAGAAAAAAGAACAAAAAAAGCAACAACAAAAATTTTAAGTACCCAACTCAGACCAAATGGCTGGGGAACTTAGCTCAACCACACTCTTACAGAAAAATAGCAACACGGCTCCCCCTCCATTTCCATGGCCTTCTTGTAAACACCCCGTGACCCAATCTTCCATAGCCCAACTGCTCAAATCGGCCCAGGTCGACTCGGCCGAGTCGTGCTTCACCAGCTCCTCCTCGGCCGCGTCGGAGAGCCTCTCAACGATCTCCGAAGCTTCTGTAGGACAAAACTGCGCTGCTGACGACGCCGTAGAGGCCGTTATCCGCGGGCTCCGGCCCGACCCGAACCGGCTCTTCTTCGAACCGGGCTCCGGCTCGAGCTCGATAGCTAAAAAGCCGGCGGATCCGGTCGAGCCCGAACCGGACCGGTTCGAGGGGGGAGTGGCGGTCGCGGTGGACTCGGAGGACCCGTACGAGGATTTCCGTGCGTCGATGGAGGCGATGGTCGCGGCGCACGGCGTGAAAGGCTGGGATTGGCTGGAGGAGATGCTGACGTGGTACCTCAGGGCCAACGGTAAGGCGACACATGGCGTGATCATGGGCGCCTTCGTGGATTTGCTCGTGGGGATTAGTACGAGCTCCACTAACGCTTCCTCGTCGTCGTCGTGGTGCTCTTCCTCGTGTTCTTCGTCCTTTTCTTTTGAGATGGAGGAAAATGAAAATTGTGGTTCTTTGATGGGTGATGTTGCAAAAAAGAAGGGAGATGAGTAGGCCTAACGTTTGATTTTACGAGAGAGAGAATTAAAAGTGATGTACATGGTACCTCTTAAGTTTCTTAAGTAAGCATTAATTCGTGTACATGTTTTCTCACTGTAATCTCTCATATTTACTTTGTGTTTAACTGATCACTCCAACTGGTAAACTGACCGGAACTCCTAAAATTTATCTTACATTTAAAGTCTTTGCTTCTGTTTTCACCTGTATTTATTTATTTGTAACAGCGTAATTGATGATTCAAAAAAACTGAAGCTTCAGATATTAATTGCAGAAAACAGAAATATAGTTTTAATATCCAAATTAGAAATTTCAATTTGGAGAGATTTTATTGTGCTGTATAAATGCTACAATCAAATTATGTTATAACGATATTTTTAAGTTGTTTTTAAAATCTGTAAAAAATACCACTGATAAAAATACCAACACTAATTATTAGTGGTGCTATATGTGTAGCCGCTAACGTGTATAGCGACACATTATTATAATTTGTCCTAAAAATATGTCTATATAATCTAATTTTGGATATAGATAAAATATATATCGAATATTTATATAAAAGTATCATAAAAATATATTCATATAATCTAATTTTGTTATAGTGAAAAAAAATTATATTTTTTGAAAATAAAAAGAAGCTATTTTTTGAAAAAATTATGCATGATCTCGCTTAACTTTGATCCAATCACACTTAGTCATCAGAATTTTAAAAAATTAAAATTAATCAAAATAAAAATTCAATTAATTTTAACCAACCATGGGACACTAATTTTAATTTATTTTACCAAATATTTTCAATCACACAGAAATTAAATAACTCTACATTTCTATATTTATTGATCTTAGCAATGGAGGAAAACAACTAATTCAACATTTTTTTAAAATATAATTGGAGTAAAGTTCGGATGAATTTATTATAAAAGTTTTAGGAAAATTCTTGTAAATTTTTTATTTATCCTTCGTTTCAAATACATCCTTGAAAAGGTTTTTTTTTTCTCTTATTCATCCATCTTTATTTTGATGGCCGGCTAGAAAGAATTAATATTACTTTTAGAAAGTATTTAGAAAATGATGTTTTTAAATGTAGATGAAAAAGTCACAAACTTTATGGCCATATTTGATTCAAGAAATAAATGGAGAATAAATTTTTTTTTTTTTTTTTTTGTTCTTCGAGACAACATTAGAAATTACTATTCTCCTATTAACGGATTATTTCAAAATAATCCTGTCACGCCTGGAAATTTTAAAAACGATAAATTCCTCCTATATACACACGACTAGACAATTATAAAGATAAGATATGTACAATCAGAGTTTATTAAAAATAAAGCTAACATAATAAATTATTTAAATAATAATCCCATATCGTAATCAATTACAATAACTGAAATCCAATCCAACATGAACTGATAAATAAAAAGCATGGTGATCTAATATAATGAGATGTACGGAATCATGATCATAATACTATAAACTTAAATAAACATAGTGCAGACCAGCTATCTAGCTAGCACATATGGACAACTCAATCGCAAGATTCTCACATCAACGTTTTGACTTTTCATCACCCGACGGACATGAAAAATGGGTCACTTGATGGTGTGAGACACTGTAGCGAGCTGAAACTTAATGTTTTGGTTTGAATTTTGGCCAAATTGGGCAAAATGCAATAAAAACATGTTTTAAAGGTGTTTTTGGGATGCGTGTAAAATTTTAGGCAAAATCAAGCTCGTTTGGTGCGAAATTGTTTTAGAAACGGACTCCGAAGGTTAAATGTGCAAAATCTGATTAAGTGTATAAATTTGTATTGGGTAACGAAATGCCATTTATGGTACCGGTACGCCATACATTTTTGTGCTACAAATTACATAGGGTACTAGTATCTCATTTCGAGTGCCAGTATGCAGTGTGCCCGAGTGCAGAAAAACACCAATTTTGAATTCTGCAATATTGAGGGAGCTTTTAGCATCTTGTTACAGTAGGTTAAAGTGACTGTCACGCCCCGGGTGTAAACCAGAACCCGGGCCCGTCCACAGATCCGCCGTGCACACAGAATTTTCCGTGTACACGAAGCGCTGGTAACCCGCTCAGATATAAGAGATATAAAAGATATAGATAAAGGAGCATAAACAGAGCTAAAATAAAGCTACTACATCTCAGACTACAGCTAGAAAGTAAAAGCAAAGTAAAAACTCTCCAAATATACAAGTGTCTCTCCCAGCTCACCAAATAAGTACAAACAGCTGGCAAGAGCCAGACCCAAAATAAACTACAACTGTCTGAGATAAGAAAGGGGTACAACTGATACACGACTAAACTCGAAGTCGGGGGTAGATGAGCTACCTAATCCGTTATCTGCTTGCCTCGCTCTGCCCGAGACGGCCCTGCAACTCCCGTAGAAGACTCTGTAAAACAAAGGGAGAAAAAGAAAAGAGAGACAATGGGGGTGAGAACTACTATATAAAACAGTAGCCTCCCATAGTGGAAAAACCTCAAACTCTGACGTGCCCACTAGGACTACTAGAGGCAAAAAGGGAAAAACGGTAGTAAACTAAAAAGGCTACTGATAAGGAAAAACTATCACTACAATGCCTCTAAATGCAGTATCAAAAGAGATGACTGTATGAATGCATCAGAAAACTGTATCTGTCCCAAAACCCAATCATGTGCCACCAGTAAAACTGGCATTGCCTGCTCAGCGGAATCTGCACACATGGCTCGAAACCGTGGGATCGGTCCACAAGGCTCGCATCCCAAAATAAGTAACAGATCGGCAACTATAACCGTCCGATCGCACACTCCGGAGTGGCACTCGAGGGGAGCGACCCACACGAGTAAAATAGCTCTTTAACAAGTATCTCAGTCTAGCAGGACTTTGATCATGACTATGATCAAAGTGGAAATCTCTATCCACTAAAGAAACCTGATACCCAATCTGATGCATAAGTAAAACATCCGGTCAACCGCCCAATGTCCGCGGTCGCCGCAACACCCCACAAGTCCAAATCTGACAAGGTAATCAATAGCTGGCTAACCGCCCAATGTCCGCGGTTGCCACAATGCCCCACGATCCATATCGAGTCTAATCTGACCCTGACTCGATGGCCTCGACTACACTATCCCATACCCCTGCTCTAACTTGAGCAATATGCAACTGAATAGAAAGGAGAACAACTAAATATGGTTTCTCCTAAGTCATTTCCCAATATGATAGTGCAGCAGTAAATAGTGGCCTAACCAAATGTCCAAACAAGCATGCAAATGTCCTGTACTTGGTAAAATAGATGCAAGTGTCCGTGAAATAACGCATGCTGGCAACAATTCATCACAATGGTCTAAGTACCCTATGTACTAGTAAATCATGCATAACATCCACAATGTTACTAATAGAGCCCTCTATCTCTCAAGTGATATTACCATTCTAATTCACTAATGTCATTAGTAAGCAAGTACTAACATATGTCCCATCTATTTCACATAAGCATGCAAATATTATTCAGAGGGTGTAATTAACTTCCTAACATGGAAAACACTCCAATAAGCCTAGTGGGTTAGTCAAAAGTAGAGATTCGCAACAACACCCACCACGAGCGCAAAATCCTGGTCCCAAAAGTGATGTCCACGCTCTGTCCAAACAACCTCCACAAAACTGTACAACATTCCCCAAAAGAACATACAACAATTAATCACACAATACATCACAAAATCTGTCCCAAATTACAGCAGTCCACTAATTGTCTGTTTTCACCTGTGAAAATTGCCCGGAAAAATCCCAGATAAATACTGTCGCGATCCTCGCGACGAACCCGTCGAAACGAGTACCTGCACGTTCAAATCCAAGTTTTCTACGCTGAGTTACAAATTCTGCAAGGGAAACACCCCAAACTAAACTGTCCAGAAATTCTGTGTCAAAGAACCACAGTAAAAGGAGACTTTCACCTTCGGAAAATATTCCAAAAATCCAGGGAAAAATCCAGGAGATTACTTGCGAAGTGTAGATGGAAATTGCCTTTTGAATCGCCTCGATCCGACGTCTGTGCGAAAGGATACGGCTAGAACACCGCAGTGCTGTCCAAAAATCCGCGAAGAAAAAGGGGTCAAATGGAAGCTCAGGAAACTCCAAGGTCAGCACGGAAAACGAGGAGCCTCAAAACACAGGAGTTGAAGTCCTACCTGTCGTGAGTCCAATGGCGCGAGAATCGGCGAAATCGGAAGTCGGGGTGAGTCGGGGGAGCCCAAACACTGAGAAGGGACGAAGCGGGTCGTCGGAAAACAAGCGTCGCGCCGCGCCGTAAAATCACGAACCTCAGGAAGTGTGCCTCCAAAAATCTTCAAAGTCCTCCAATGGATAGTGCACTGCGTGAGGGGAAATTCTTCTGAAGGAGTCATAGTGAAAAAGGGCCCAAAAACTCAAAAAAGAACCCAAAGAAGCCTATTTATAGGCCCAGCCCACCACTGAAGTGGGCCGGATTCGGGCGCAGGATTCGGGCGCACTGCGCCCGAAAGCCCGGTCGGATGATTCCCGTCCGACGCGCACGAAACCCTCTGGGGCGGCCACGTGTACACGAACAGGGGACAGCAGTGCAAGGGGGCCCGCTGCACGCCGTGTGTCCCTCCGCGGTCAGCGGGGGTAGGTACGGCCGCCCACACGCGAGGCGACGCGTGGCCGCACTCGAGTGCGGCCGACCGCCCGCCTGGCGCCACTGTGCGTGTGCCGTCCCGAGGCGCCCCTCCGTGCACACCGTGGACCGCGACCTCGTGAGCCATCCAACTCCAGGCCGCCACGTGTCATGCGCCCGGTCCACCACAGCCGCGCAAAGTCGCTGAGCCGTGCTGCGTGCGCCGGCCATTCCGGGCACGCCACGCGTCCCCCGCTCGCGGTCCATGCACCGCCGCGCCTCCCCGTGGACCGAGCTGCGTGAGCCGGCCAATAACAGGCCGCCACGTGTCTCAGGCCGGTCCACGGTCCTTCCCCATGCACCGAAAATCCCCGCAAACTTCTGGAAGCCCCTTTTTAGTCATCCGGACTCCGAATCAAACAAGCAAATAGCCGTTTTCAAGCGTTTTTCCGTGCTGAATCCAATTCCAACCTCTGTTCGGCCAAAAACCTTTTCAAATCTTTGGCAAATGCAGCCGAAGGCCAATACAGCAAAAGATACCTCACAGGGTCCATCTGTGGCATCCCTTTGATGCACTATGGGCCAGACACACCAACAATAGGTGTTCTACACAATGGATTCACCAGAAAAGTTGCATGGGATTCTGGACCACTACATCCTCCCCCACTAAAAGGAGGTTCGTCCACGAAACAAGAAAAACAACCAGACGTACCTCAACCGGAAGCCTCGAACTGAAAAAGGGGCAGGTAACGCACATCACTGACCCTAACCCCCAAGTAGCCTCACGCTCCTTATGAAGGCTCCACAAGATCTTCAAGTACGGAATGGCCCGGTTGCGCAAATCCCCTCACCTCACGAGCAAGAATTTGCAACGGGCGCTCTTCATATCCAAGGTCCTCACCGATCTCCAAGGAAGTGAAGTCGATCGCGTGCGAAGGGTCGGATAGAACGGGGACTGAGCTCCCCACGAACACCAATTCTCCGGACTTCTTTCGAAGGCAGGACCTCCAAAAGACTTGATCACCCATTCGAAACTCTAGGTCTCGCCGCCGAGTATCGGCGTAGCTCCTCTGACGGCTCTGGGCTATCTCAAGATGTCGGCGAACTAATCTGACTTTCTCCTCTGCCTCCAACAGTAAATCCGGTCACAAAGTCCTCCTCTCACCCACGTCACTCCAATACAAGGGCGACCGACACTTGAGTCCGTATAATGCCTCGAACGGAGCCATCTGAATGCTCGCCTGGTAGCGGTTGTTGTACGCTAACTCAACCCATGCTAAGTGCCGGTACCGCCCTCCTCTAATTCCATAACGCACGCTCTCAACAAATCCTCGAGGGTCTGTATGGTGCGCTTAAACTATCCATCGGTCTGTGGGTGGAACGCTGTGCTAAATCAGGGCTGGGTCCCCAGGGCCGACTGTAGACTCCCCCACTAAAAGCGGTACAACCTCGGGTCCCAAACAGATATAGTCAAGGCGGGTACACCGCGCAACTTAACCTCCTCATCCAAAAATCAACGAGCAAAACGCTCCAACAACTAAGTCAACTATACAGGCAAGAAGTGTGCAGACTTGGTGAGTCTATCCACGATGACCCGAATCGCTTCGGCCTCACTCTGTGCCCTAGGCAGTCCTGTAACGAAATCTATAGTGATGTGGCCGCACTTCCACTTGGGAATTGGAAGACTTCGCAACTTGCCAGCAAGAACCCGGTGCTCTACCTTTACTTGCTGACAAGTTAAACTGTGATTCACAAATCTTTCAATATCCCGCTTCATTCCGAACCACCAAAAGTGTGCCTTGAGGTCCTTATACATCCTAGTACCACCAGAATGACTGGTAAAAGGTGTATAATAGGCCCCTCTCAACTCTGGTTTCCGTACCGTAGTACTCTCGAGTTGTCCACTGCAAAATCCCCTATCTGATCTGCCTGAAGCTGTGATCCAATCCTCGTCAAGTGGGGGTCCTCACTCTGTGTCTCCCTAATCCTGTCCAACAGAGTGGGCTGCAAGACCATAGACATGAGTCTAGCAGAGACCCCAGGGGATACCATCTTAATCTGTAGACGCCTCAACTACTCCACAAGCGGTGCCTACTGCGTGATCAACATGCTCAAACTCTGCACTGACCTCCTATCCAAAGCATCTGCTACGACATTGGCCTTGCCGGGATAATAAAGGATGCTCACATCATAGTCCTTTAGTAACTCCAACCACCGGCGTTGCCTCAAATTCAGCTCCTTTTGAGTAAACAAGTACTTCAAACTCTTATGATCAGTGTAAATCTCACAGTGCTCTCCTTAGAAGTAATGCCGCCACAACTTCAACGTGAACACCACAACCGCAAGCTCCACATCCTGCGTAGGGTAATTCTTCTTGTAATCCTTTAATTGCCGTGAAGCATAAGCACTTACCCTACTATGCTGAATCAAAACACATCTCAAACCGCTGTGAGAGGCGCCACTACCAATTACGAATCCATCGCCCCTTACTGGCAATGCCATAACTGGTGCCCAAATGCAAACCCCTCATCCGCTCCTCAAAGCTCAGCTGGCACAGTTCAATCCAAACAAACCTTATCCCCATCCTAGTCAAACTGATCAGGGGAATAGAGCTTCGCAAAGCCCTCTACAGACCAACGATAATAACCCGCTAAGCCCAAAAACTACGGACCTGAGTAACAGTCATCGATCTAGGCAAATCCCGAACAACATCAATCTTCGTCGGGTCAACTGCCACTTCTGCAGCTGATACAAAGTGGCCTAAAGAAAAAAAAGCAACCTCCCGAAGCCAAAATTCGCACTTTTTAAACTTGGCATACAGCTTCTTCTCTCGCAGAAGCTGCAGCACTAACCTCAAGTGCTCCTCATGCTCCATATCCCTCCGGGAGTAAATCAAAATGTCGTCAATGAACATAACGACGAACTGGTCCAAGTACGGCTGAAATACCTGGTTCTTCAAATCCATAATGTAGCAGGGGCATTAGTTAAACCAAAAAGCATAACAGGGAACTCATAATGCCCACATCGGGATCTAAAAGCCGTCTTAGGGATGTCCTCGACCCTCACCCTCGGCTGGTGGTAACCTGACTAGAGATCAATCTTCGAGAACACTGACGCTCCCTGAAATCCACACACAATCGAAGCGACCCATCCTTCTTCTTCACAAATAGCACCGGCGCTCCCCAAGGCGATACACCTGGTCTCACAAAACCTTTGTCCATTAAAATCCTGAAGTTGCGCCTTTAACTCTCGCAGATCAGCCGGCGCCATTCGGTAAGGAGCCTTAGAGATTGGCGTAGTTCCTGGGACTACGTCAATCAAAAACTCGATCTCCCTATCCGGCGGCATACAGGTCAGCTCCCCGTGGAAACACATCCGGAAACTCGTGGGCAATAGGGATATCCCCGGGTCCCCGGTGCCGCCGTAGGCTCCTAACCACACAAGCCAAAAAGGCCACGCATCCACTGCGCATCATCTGCCTCACACGGGAAGTCGAAACTACCGAGGCGAAGAAGCACTCAGGCACCCTCTACACAATCATCTCCTGGCCTGGCTCGCTAAAGGTCACCATTCCTGCGGCGTGATCAATGCCACGAAATAGCGAGCCAGCCAAACATCCCAAGTACTATAACAAAATCTCACAGCTGATACAGGACCATCAGGTCCGCTGGCAAAATCCAAGACTCGATCATGCATCGGGCAGGACCATTAACACTCCTCCACGTGCAAAGTGTAATCGGGAAACTGAACCCTCCGTGCACGTGGTAAAAGCCCTACCTCTAACCCATGCAATGATGCAACAGATCTACTAAAAAATGCGATGCTCGTATAACAAATAAACATGAATCCAAATGCCAGAAATAAATCATACCTGCACTACACAGTCAGCCGTAGCAGACTCGGCTGTCTCTCCCAGAAGGGGTGTTGAGGCGAAACTCGGTCGCCTGAGACCTGTCGATGAAGCTCCCGGTCGAGCTGGGAAGTGGTAGGAACAGATGCCGAAATCGGTGCTGCACGTGCCGACAGAGGCACGTAGCCCGGAAATGTCCAAACAGGCCACAAAGGTAGCAGCGTCCCGCCCGCTGATCACAATACTGACGAAGTGCTGACCTCCACAGATGATGCACCTGCCTGCCTGCTGAGGCTGCCTCTGCTGCCGCTGCCATCTCTGTAGCCGTGACCGCGACCCCTGCTGGGAATGCGTAGGGGCCCCACTGCACTGCCTGGGAAGATGCTACTAAGGTCCGGAAGGGGCACGGAGCTCGGATGTGGCCTGGCTCCCCACATCGGAAGCATCGACCTCCCTCAAGTCACAGGTATCAGATGGATGCTGCTCCCTACAGAAAAACGCACCGGGCCAACGCTCGAGACTGTAAAGACTGCTGGCTGGCGGTGGCCCCAGAAATCCACAGGTCCTTGTCGATCAAGACGCCCCCAGTCCCAAGCGCTGTGGCCGCGGGGGTCCTTGATGGCCTCCCATAACTGGCCTGTCCACATACATCGGGGCTGGCGTTCCTGTCTGGACGTTGCTCTGAAGCCCCTGGCCCCTCCGCCAA